>JAANSP010002259.1:0-13207 GCA_036850745.1 Homidia socia | reverse complement strand
TGATCATGCCACAAGAACAGGGCTCATGGAAGATGTTCTAAAGAAAGGCGGTAACTTTCCTGTTAGCGCTATAACGATCCGTTATCGACTGCCTGCCATGCTTTTCTCTCCCTACAAAGTAAGTATCATATAGTAAAAATTTGCATGAACAGCGTGATAGATGAGGGTGAGACAGTTGCAATAAAATTTGCATTTAACTTTTAGGTCGTTACTCAGCCTATTTATTGGGATTCCAAGTTCATTTACCTGGATCAACGCATGGTAACTTTAAAAGACAGCATTGTTAGGAGTGTGGGATACACAAAAGTTGCATGTGTCAAGTTTGATGGCGAAGAAACTATTAAAAGGCTATTCCCTGATGTCAAGAAACCCGATATGCCCGAAGATCTCAAAAAGTGGATTGAGTCGTGTGATATTTCTAGTGAAATGATGAAAAAGTCAAAGTAAAAATTGTAGATGGACGTTTCTGGAGAAATGGACACGATATATGATAATTTTACAAAAAACGTCATGATTTCTTGGTATATTTCAAATACTGTTTGCTAGTTTGTTTTTTGCTATTCGGCTAAATGCAATGCAATTTAGGTAGGTATTACTTAAAAATCTAAAAACATTTTCTACTTTGTTAATATACTTAAAATATGTTAATATATTATTTGTAGCTAATATATTATTTTATGATCATCATACCAGACTTGTTTTGAATTGCTTCCAAATAAATATACTCTTCAATGGAGAAGTACGCATTGAGTGTCTTTTCGTACCTTTTTTTCATTTCTCCCTTCTAAAAATATTTACACGAAATTCAAAGCTAAAAGTTTTCTACTTAGTAGTAGACATTTTAATGGCTATAAAGGTTGATATTTATTTAAAATCTCAAGCTTTCGCAGACTTTCCGTTTTCTACTTGTCATTTTTATTTTTCATTATGCTGAAATAAAGCATTGCACATTTCATTTATTTTCAACAAAGCCGCCTGTGTAGTGAGTTCCTGGTTAAGAAAAATTTAAGAATGTTTAGCAATACTGCCATAAATCAAAAGATTTTTTGATTCAAAAAAATCATTTTATGGACAATAAGAAAAACACAATAATCTATTAGAACAAGGTAAGATCCCGATGGGAATACGCATTTAGGGGAACAACGTGCAGCATAAAATTAAAATAACCTTTATGCCCTTGTATAAAGCTAAAATAAACTACTAACTACGCTCAAATATGCCGGTCTAAATATTTGACCACCCGCTAACAAAGAGCTTTAAAACAATAAATGTTTATGTTAAATTACAAGCGCTGCATAATGCAGCCTGCATTGTTTTAATGGGAAAAAACCTAAAAATAAGAATAATTAAAACTTCAATAATTATCAACGCATGTTTATTTATACAATTGTAAGACTCCTTTAAGTGTAATGAGGAGTTTTTTGACAAAATATTATTATAAACAAACAAAAAGAAAAATTAACAACAAGTCAAATGAAGCGTCTATATAGAATATAGCATTTGTATAAAAGAATTTATGATTTACCTGCATTTGAACATATTTTTTACAAAAATACGTACGGATGGTTTAACAGGAAGTACAAATGGAAAATTCTGTTCATGCTGAGGATACATGCAAAAACATTTAAATACTAACTACATACTCGATACATGACTCTATAATATGTTAGTCACTTGTTCGTCAATGTGTGGGAATTCGTGGGAAAATATCAATGTAGTTTTATCCCAGCTTCATCATCTATCCGGTTTCCTTTTAAATTAGCTATATAGCTTAATGCACGTAGTATGTATCACAGCGAATAGCCAAGTTTTACCTTTTCATACCTGCGCATCCCATTAAGTCACATTATATTACCATTTCACGAGAAAAACTGGAACTCAATGGGTACTACAGAATCATGATGATTAAGTTTAATTATAATCAGTGCAGTTCAAGCATTGCATATGACGAGGCAACATACTCAATGGAATATTTTATTTTTCAATACATGAGATACTAAATCAAATTAAAATATTATATTGGTATGAATATTTGCGATTGGGAATTTCGTTCTGTGGTTGTATGAAAACAAACGTGATATTATTGTGCACAACGCAGTGAAACTGTTTAAATAATAATTGTTCATTTTAGTAGCAATAATGGAAGTCGAATTACTTACGGGGATAATAGTTATTCTATCACTTTTAGTACTCCTTTTAATAGTATATTTATTTGACATAAACTATTTCATACGTATCGGTGTTGTTTATTTATTAGCATATCTTAAGCGGAAGCCATTGGATTTTTTGGACGAATCCGTGATTTACGGTAACCCAATCTTTAACTTTAGAACTTTTAGAAAATCTTTGTGAACTGTTTTTTTTAAACCAGCTAGTCGTATTCAACATGTACATTCAACTTTTCTTTTATAGGAAGGGTACTGCCATTTGACGCAGACATACAACTTTTACACATGAATAATGCACGTGTACTTCGGGAATTTGATTTTGGTCGATTAGACCTTTGGACTCGTGTTGGTTTGCTAGACGATCATTTAAAAAATTTAATGAGACTCGCTCCTCGTCCAGTCTTTGCAACAGCTAGTGTCATCAGGTATCGTCGACAATTGCACATGTTTGCAAAATACAAGGTACTGGTGTTCATGCAAAAGTTCTTTTTATATAGTATTCACATAAAAATTTCTTTCATTTTCCTTGCATCAAAACAGTCTATTAATATTTTAATAATCGCTTAAAAACTTTTGCACATTTCTTTTACAGCTTGTAACAAAAATCGCGTACTGGGATGGAAAGATTGTTTATCAACTACATAAAACAATCACAACGAGCGACAACATTACCCGCAACTTGGGATACTCCAGAGTAACTTTTCCATTCAGTATTGATGATTTTGTACAAAAGCGATATCCCCATGTAAAGAAACCGTCACTTCCTAAAGACTTGGATCTTTGGATCCAATACAATGAAGCTAACGGGATGAACACTAGAATAAGAAGAAAAAGTATTGTGGAAAAGAAAGAGCCTCTACTGGAAAGTGAAGCGGATTGTTGGTCTTCTGGTTCCAATAATTAGAAACGGTGAAATCCGGATCAAAGTAGAGTATTTTTAGAACATGAAGACTTTTAATCAAGGCTGTTTTTACCATGTTATATTATTACTTAAAGCTATGGCTGGTGCTAAAAAAGGAACAAATGAGAAACTTGTAATAAAGACACGCGAATAATTTTCGTAAAATTAAACACACGATTTTGCATATAGCAGGTTTTAATGTGAAACCAACGTGGCTTTCACCGTTATCATTACTTGCAGTGTACCTTTCCTTCCAAAAACTCATTTACCTGTTTGGTCTACAGACTACATGAGAACTACTTTCACTTGCTCATTTACTTACACAGTACGACGGTCAATTGATCGGTTTCCCGAATAGGAGTCGGTAGTAGCCGACATTATTCATATTGAATAAAGATAAAGCATGGAGTTCATGTAGTCGTTTTATTTTCTCTGTCAGGCTGCATTGCACCGGGTATTGATCAAAATGTTATATTAGTACCGTCTGAATCATTATTATTACTATTTACATTGGACATGAAGATAAATTCGACAAAAATCTAAAAGGAAATGAGCAAGTACGGGTTTGTACTTTTCACCATTTTTTTATTCAATCATTCGTTAATCGCCTTTCCAAATCAAAATAATAAGTGTTCTTAATATTATACAGCTATCTCATTCGTATCAATGTGTTATTACAACCCATTGGATAGGGTAGGAGTTTTAGCAAAACTAGAACAATAACTTACCACCTTTCGTTTTCGAAAACGTAGATTTAAATGTTTATTTTTACATAGTTTTTTTTTAAACTGCCACTTTTCCTGTTAACAATAAATATACAGAAAAAAGACATTTGCTGGATGGACAATCAGTAACTANACTGCCACTTTTCCAGTTTACAATAAATATACAGAAAAAAGACATTTGCTGGATGGACAATCAGTAACTAGACTAGCTTTAAAACATTTTTAAACGGTACAAATTTTTCTTTTTGAAAAGTAAACAACAATAAATTAAAAGCAGACATGTGGTCAATAAGTGGAGCCCTCCTGTTTGCATATTTCATGTTTGATGTCCATTACTACTTGCGTGTTGCTGTTATATTTCTCTGTGGGAAATACTGCAGAAGAAAACTTCAGTTTACTGACCCCTCAACAGTGTATGGTATGTTGCATTTTTTAATTATCTTCATTGTTGGTTGCTATTGCAAGATCTTGAGAGAGTATTTTTAACCACATTGTCGGCAGGAATCGTACTGCCTTCAGACGCAGATTTCATGTTCACGCACATGAACAATGCTCGGTACCTTAGAGAATATGACTTTGCACGATTTGATCATGCAACGCGAACGGGTGTGATTTCCGAAATGCTCTAAAACTGGAGGAGGATTTTTTGTTGCTGCACACACAATCAGATACCGCCAGCCAGTGATGATGTTCTCAACTTATAAGGTTCAACTTGTGTCATTTACATTTTTTGTCAGATATTTGTGTGCAGGTAAATAAACTTAAATGCTCATTTATATTCTATAGGTTATAACCAGACCAATGTGGTGGGATAAAAAATATTATTTACTATGACCATCGTATAATTACGCTAACTGATGGAATTATAAGGAGTGTTGGCTATTCCAAGAGCTGTTTACGCTTTGATGTGGAGGAATTTGTGAATTTAAGATACCCAGGAGTTGACAAGCCGCCAATGCCTGATGACATGGTCAAATGGGTTGAGTTCAACAAGGCGTCAAGTGAAAGAATGAAAAACGCCTTAAAAGAGAAAGAAATTGAGGTTACTTGTAAATCAAAGCAGGGTTAATTTGAGGAGGACATTACGGATGAAATCTTTCTATTTAAATTTATGTTTTATTACATTTTCTCTACTTGTTAGCTTATTTAAAATTTACACAATTTATTCCACCAACAGCACAATACACGGTAAAAGTTTATTGGGTTTTTTTTGTCTTGTCAATTGAACTTTCAAATAAAACCTCTACTGCATACCTAAGTACATTATAAAAAATTGAAATCGGGGTATTGGAACTGATGCATGTCAATGCAAGCAAAACACATCATGTTGCTCCTATCAAATGACGTTTTGTAGGTGGAGTGAAAATTATTGATGGGACATTCCTGGAATGGTGTAATTTTGTGATACAAATGATATATACCTTAAATATGATATCAATCATAATGAAATTGGCAGAGGCGATAATGATAAGACAGTTTTAGAGATTTTGTTTTAAATGTTATTATGTAGCATGAGAGCTACTTTTCAATTTTTTTCACCTATGGAACACTTGAACTGAAGATAATAACTTGATAATTTAACTTTGCAGTATGCAATGTAGTTATCTAATCAATACGTGTAATTTAGTATAGTTAAAACGGGTTTTGTCAAAGTTATAGTTTATTCACGTTTTACTACGTAAAGATAAAATCATACCTGTTAAAAGTATATATTATTTGTACATGTAGGAATGATGCAATGATCAATGTGATGCACAATTTAGGATGTCAAATAAAATTTTCAATTTATTGAAAAAGATGGCAAAACAAAAAACCTGTATAAAGCATAAATCTTATCTAAAAAAATTATTAGAAAATGAAATCAGACCTACTATACCGAAAATGAAACGAATATTCATTACCGATTTTTTACTGACATTACGTCTTACGTCAGAGTTGGAATCTATTACGACCATTATTTTCTGCATAACACTGACATTTAATATTCATTATTATTATTCACACACGCAGTTATTAGTCAGTACACAATACACATGCATGCTACCGACAAGTTTCCATCTCTGCCCAGGCTGATGTTATGTTCTTTGCAAGGCAATGAATTCTCACTTATCAAGAGTTGGAAAGCAAATTTGGGTAGTTTTATATAAACCTTTATTTTGGGTATGCCATACAAACATATATAGACCATCGTTATTTTTTTCCCTTTACAACTACTGATCATGACTTATTAGTTTTTCTTGAAAATTTACTTACCAACTTACATTTTCATGTTTTACAAAAATGTGTACGTTGTAATTGTCTACCTTGCTATTAAAAAACTTCCCGTTTCCAATCACATACCACATAAATACAGCTAGGGATTTATTCTGAGTTCTCAGACGATGAAGCGGAATGACCAGCGTTTTACATATTGTCATTTTTGCATACACTGACTTGACGATGTTGCTTGCGATATCGTGTGTTCTATTAAAAAGCACGAGAACGGCTCTGCGTATGCTAAATTGCTAACCATCTACTACATAGGTATGTATTTGCGAAATGTAAAATTACTTATTTATGGCATATGAAGGCTAAAAATATTATTCTATCTAATCTAACCTTATTACTTGTGTGGAATATTCAACATGAAGCGAATCCATATCTACGCTATTGTTGTGCACTAGTAAGCATAGTATACGCAAGTATTAAATCTTTTCTGTAGATAGTCATGTTTTTTGCTATTTTTTATATGGGTGTATGACATGGATCATTGCTTGGCAAAGAATAGATGCTACCAGACGTAGACGAGAATAACACGAAAAAGAATCATGCATGATGATCTCCTGTCACATTTTTGTGAACATCGAGTTGACGACAGAAGAAAAACAGAGCCTTGGTAGTGGACATTATTACTAGATAGATGCGTAAACGTGAGAAAAAAAGGATTTCAGTAGTTGTTTATTTATTTTCTTTATACAAATTAAGGTTTAGTAAAAGAGTATATGTATTGAAAGGTGTGTTTAAATTTATTATCTAAAGATAGAAATCAATAGCATTTGGTAACAAGAAAAATGGATCTGTTAAAAGAAAATTGGAAACTGGCTGCCGGGTTAACCGCAGCAGCCGCAACAGGTGCATTTGCTAGTTTATTAAAGATAGAAATCAATAGCATTTGGTAACAAGAAAAATGGATCTGTTAAAAGAAAATTGGAAACTGGCTGCCGGGTTAACCGCAGCAGCCGCAACAGGTGCATTTGCTGGTTTAGCGATTTCAGATGTACAATCAAAGCGGACTTCACAGGAAAATGAGAAAGAGATTCCCAAAAAATGGATACGCGTAGGTGCTGTCAGTGAATTGATTTTGTATCCAGTCAAATCATGCAAGGGAATTAACGTGCACGAGGCGACATGCACCGAAATTGGTTTGCAAGGTATTTTCCACAAATATGCATGATTAGCTTAAAACTTTATAAAAACCATCATTTAAAACTCTCAATGGGATTACCTTGTGGGGTAGTAATAATTGTATACATTTTTTTGTAGTTTCAAAATATTTTAGGGACAGGATTTTCATGGTAGTTGACGATCGCTCTGTTTTCCAAACTCAACGGACAATTCCGAAAATGACATTAATTCATGTTACTATCAATGAAAATCGAGTGACACTAAGCAGTCCAGGAGTAGATCCTGTAACCTTTATCCCCCCAGAAAACAAACCCGAACACAAACGCTCGTGCAGGTTAACAAAATGCATAAAATAAAATGCATACCATATTGCATCTTCATCCAAATTACTTTAGACGCTTATAAATATCTTTGTTATTTGCTTTCAAAAACTGTATTGTAAAATGGCCAGAATATTTGATGATCGTGTGGCGGAAGCTCTGGATTGTGGAGATGAAGTTGCTGCTTGGCTGTCAACTTTTCTGGAGAAAGACGGTTTAAGGCTACTTTATCATGCATTGGGTAAAACACAGCGGGAAATGACCCCGCTGCAGAAAAAGTTTCCCCATTTCCGTCCGTCGCATAAGGTAAATGCTACTTTTTTTGGTTGATGGGTTGGAATGGACAAATGTAGATATTCTTGAGATCCAGCTCCACCGTAATGTTTTTATTATAATGTTTCAGGGTGCCTTTTCAGATCAAACTTCATACATGCTATGTAGCAGAAGAAAGTGTCGAAATGTTAAACTCTAAACTGGAGAAGCCAGTTACACATAGAAATTTCCGACCGAGTATTTTGATTACTGGAGTTCGGGATCCATTTTCTGAAGATTATTGGGGCTTTGTCAGGGTAGGGGATTATGGACCAGTCTTTCAGGCATCGAAACCTTGCACAAGGTAAAAATGTACATTTTGTCTGATGGCTTAAAAGAAGCATGATATTAACATTAATTGTATGCAATAGATGCAAATTGACCACAGTGGACCCTGAGAAAGGTACATTTGATGCTAATGGTGAACCCTTTAGCACATTAGGAAGGTTAGATGTCTGTTTTTTTTTCAGAACATTTATTTGGCAAAAAAGAAATTCCAAGTACAAAATCGAATAATATGCTATTTTTGCTATTTAGAATTGTACGAAGCTACGGGAATGAAAAAATCGATCAACTAGTAGGCAATCAAGCTGTTATCGGCTCTACAGTTAGGTTTGTTAGATGGTGAAGGGGGAAAGGTCAGAGTTGGCGATCCAGTGTATGTAGCAGTACTTTGAAATGTGTAGAAAAAAATTGAAAAAAATAAAAAGTAAAGAAAGAAACAAGATAACATTGTTATTATTAATAGGAAGATAAGCGAATAAATAATTATTATATTATATTATAATAAAACGGTATTCATAAAGATAATAAAACTATAAGTAATTATAGAGTTACACGATATATGGCAAGATTTGCTCTCTGCTCAAAAGTCAAAATAAGCGCAAACGTCACAAGTCAAGATTCTTAACAGATTATATATGTAGATATATAGAGGAGTGCCTCATTTTTGGTTATGTATGTAATAGTTGTAATATAAAATTTATATTGTGTAATTTAATCCATATGCTGTGCTGACGGAGACAAACCTCGCCCAAAGATGAGTTTACTATTGAAATCCAAAGGGATTGCAATGAAAGGATCATTTCTTACAAGATCATCTCTTGACATTGTGTCTAGCGCGCGATCATTGTTATTTGCTCGAAAGATTCTCCTCTCAAATAGATGATTATGTTTCATATTACGAACTTCTTGCTCTTTTCCACATTCGATGGATTTTATGTGCTGCTATAGTCCAGATTGAATGTCTCCTGCGAATTCGACACCACGCTCGAAATGTGTAAAAGTAAATGAGTTCAATGAGACTCAAGCCAGAAAACCCTAAGCAAAGACCGAGAATTCCTCCAGTGTTGGCTGTTGAGAAATTATATAAACAACAGCCATTTACATTGCCATAAATTATAATCACTATAATATCCTGTCATAAATGTGCTATTATGTACAAAAGAGTACCTATCAAATCAACCAAGCCATATAATTCTTTGCGAACTCTTGCGTAGGTGGAGTCGGTTGAAAAAAAGATGTGCACAATGGAAACGTTGTTGTTTGCCCTTCAAGAAATAAAATTCCATAACGTGTTTTATATACATGCATGCTTTTTGTAAGCAATAACTCAGTAACAATCGTGGTGATGACGAATGATCTGCATTGCATAATAATGCTATAAAAGATTACCAAGAAGCAGTTAAATTATCTTCATCCACCCAAATGTTTAGCCCCTTCTGAATACTCGTATATGATGTTTCTGAAAAATATTCCAGCTCGGCACAAGACGGCCAACACTCTGTGCATCCCGACTTTTTTCCAACTTGCAATGCTGCCTCTAGAAATCAAGTTAACAAAAGTTCCCTTTATTTTCCTGGGTAGATATAATAAAATATTAGAATAATCATTTGAGATATGGTCAAATGTTTAGATTATGCCTAACTTTTTACACTTTCAGCACATTCAAACTTTGCGGGACCACAGAGTTCCCTAGAGTCGTCTCCTGAAAAGTCATGCAAAATTGATAAATGATAAATACAGTTTCAAAATAACCTCATGCTTTAATATTGACATAGAACATAAGTTATAATAGATTTATAATATTTACTGGGCATGTAATAGCGTACACAACCACAACTTTCAAAAGTCTGATTAGCAATGCACTCCTCAATGCAGTTTGTGGTTGTGTTAAAACCTGTAGTAGGCTAGCTCTTTTTCTCCTTGAAAGTAGCAATTTCGTTTATCCTAAATTTTTAAAAATCATATATTTATCATAGCAAGTTTTCACACTTTCTGGAGTAAATATTTGCGTAAAATGATTTAGTACCAGTTTAAAATTCTGAATGTCAGGATCAGCAAGAGTAATCTCAGGCTTTATTCCAAAGAAGACTTCTGTATTTGGTTTTATCGCAATTCCAAGATCCATAACATGTGGTACATCAATCGGTAAATGTTTTGCAAGCTGAATACATGAAATAAGTACTGTGAAATGACAGTATGCAACAGTTAAAAAATGTTTATATCCCTGTACCCGAAATCCTTGACTGTCACTTGAGGTGCAGAAGTATTCCTGCAAGCTAGGATTCAATAGTATAGAAAGACCAGAGGTTTTCCCAGCTTTCAACTGGCGTCTAGGAAGAGTTCTCTCGGGCTTGTCAGGAGAATGCTGCTCAAACAACACATTTTTATCTATTTCCCATCCTGACCATTCTTCTATCTCTTTGGGGTCATCCCTTGAATCGTTTCTAAAGACAAGACAGACATTTTAAAAAATCATTTGAGTTTGCAGTGAGGGATGCATTGCAGTCAAAATGTATTGAAATGCTTGCTTACAGGTGCTTTGAAAGTAGTGAAGGAGGTACATTGTTGAACGCGCAACATTTTCCAAAATCAGTTTCAATCGGTTTGAATAATTCACTGCAATTTGCAATTTCATCATTCCACATGCATTTTAAAAGCATATCCGTGCAAGGTTGAGATGCCTGCATCAAGGATTATGATTAGTTGGAGAATTTTACCGCTTCTAAATAATGCCAGCTATTACATTATACCAAAAACCCGAGATACCTTCTTTAAAAAGCTAGCAACATCGCTTTGTTCATCGTCGCCATCTCTTATTTGAACCATCTCTAGGATTTCGTTACGAACCGTTCCACGACTGAGGGAAAAATTGAAGCGCTTGCTAAAGCTTTTTGTCGACGAGCACACGTGATCCATGTAAAAAAGGTTTTTTCTCGCTTCCATTGTTTCTGGATTTGTGTTATTTTGCTGTGCAGCTTCAATAAATTCTTCAGCTTTGCTGCGAAGCACTTTGTTCATATTGCAAACTTTGATTTAAAAAAATACAAAAATGAATTCAAGCAAGACCTCGGGAGAATTTCCATCTTGAAACCAGCATTTTAGAGAAAGTAAAATAATTATACTGTACTTGTTATCGCGGGGAAGGGAATATTATCGATAGTCGTCTTATTTATTGAGTTGAAAAGATTAGTGGTAGTTCGCAACATGGATGGAGTTTCTTTTCTTAGTCATTGGGGGCAGAAAGTTCACTCAAAATTTCTTTATAATATGCTTGTGTTTAAAATTTGTGTTGGCTTTAAAAATTGTTCATTAAAATTTTGAAAAAATTATAATTAATTTTGCATAAAAAACTTGCCTAATCTCTCATACCTTCGTAAAAACAGTTTTTAAAGTCAACCCAAATTATTAAAAAGCATAGCATAAATTCCAAAATTTTGAGCTGAATTTCTGCCCCCGTTGACTGCAAAGTGAAACTGTCCCATTGTTGCGACGTCTTAAAACCTCATATGGTTGGAAAGTTTACGATGACAGGGCTGTTCAGGTACTTCAACCACAAATCACTTATCAACCAGCCAGCCGTAAATATTCCAGTAATAAATCCAAACATCCAGAAAATCCTATAAACAATATCTTGCCATTTATCAAAATCCAATTTCTTCAAAAAGAAAAAAAAATGCAATCGCACAATGCCCCATATTCTTACCTTTCCGTCAAATGTCTTTGAGGCTGGCAGATGTACTTCATACCTTTAGACGAAATATTTGTTTCTATCAATAATTTCAAGTCAGCAATAAGTCAGTTTGATTGCTTCATACCATGCAAAGATGTATCCAAACAAAAGTCAACAGTGCTGCTTGGGTACTCGGGGTCAGGTTCCCACCAACAGATTTTTGTAGACTCACAGCATTTTTTCGTAAAGACACTATCACCTCTTTCCCTTCTCCTTGCAGAAGCACCTCTTTCCATTGGTAGAGCTGGGAGGCTATTGCTCCGACAAATTCCTTCAGTTATGTAGAAACTACTATTTCGGCTCCCATGCATTTTTTAACTAAAACAAATACAATACTTAAAAAAATTTGGGATGGTTTGTAAATGCATGTGTATTTCAACCGGTAACTAAAAACAAGAAATGCGATGAAGAAGCAGAGTTTGCAAATATGTATTTCTTGCTGCATTGTGGACTTGACTTATCGCAAAAGCCGACAAGCAGTATCTGAGCCCGGGTTTTCTCATGTCATTGCAATTATATACAAATTACTAACATCTATGTTTGCATGCCATGTATGGATCCACCGAATTTTTCACAGCATCACGCATTTCCACCTTAACATTCATAAAAGCTAGACACGGAAACACTCTGATGATGGTATTGGCATTATTGCAGGATGCTTCAACAAGCACAAAAAATATTTTGAAAAGTAGCATAACTTTCTCCATTTCACCGGAAATATTGGGCCATTATTAGCTACAACATCAACATGACTCATCTGTAAATTTATAGTACTACGTACTTACATACTTTGAGTGTTGATGTAACGAGTTGGTGGCACGTACTTTACAAGTCCAAGGGCAATCAAAAGCTAACAACAGTTTCTTTCCTGAACTTATCTGCAGATCTCCGTTTCCATTTGTAGCAACAATGGAATACTACCAGAAGCAATAATAATTTTGTTTTGTTTTACATGGTGTGTATGCACCACCAGTTTACATTTTTACAGTAGTGAACAAATTGTTCTGGAGACTTTCTTGATTGCATTTAGGGAAACAATGCAAACATATAATTATCTTTTATGCAAGTACAAGTACGTATATGGGCAACAAAAAATTGGTTAGGTTTATGGCTATGAACTAGAGTAGTCAACAATGCCTAATCATAGTAGTTTTATTGTACTCTGAACACCAGTATAATAAAACTCTGAAAATGGGTGTTATGCATCTCCCCTCAAATCATTTTGTGAAAACCTTTTATTTCAAACGTTGCAAATTTTACTTTGAGCCTCGTCTTATTAGCTTGCGGTTTGCCAATACGGAACGGATAAAGGAAGCAACGGAAATTTATTTTCTCCACGTGTACGCCAAACGCCACAAATCCCCCTCATTTGTCATGCAAGA
>JAANSP010002258.1:0-13208 GCA_036850745.1 Homidia socia | reverse complement strand
AAAAACCTTCACTTTTATCTTCCAAAATAGCCAATCAAGTTTGGCTAGACAAAACAACTCTTCAAAAGCTTAAACTTCCCCTTTCACTGTTTGCTCTTAAAAAAGCCACTAAAGCGTTTTTGGAAGAAGTTCATGACATTGTCATGAAAAACTTTATGTATTTCCTTCTCTCTCTCATCATTGTCTACACAAACAGTAGTAGCGGTTATTCGTTCCAATCAAACCTCTAGTTTAACCACACGTTTTTAATTTCCTGTAGACAAATCAAACGATAGATTGACCATCATTGACGAATTAAGAAGAGAACCAAACGAGTCTCTTAGAAATACGTACGCTGTTCATCTGTCAGACAGAATGAGTTTGTTGATAAACACAGACTGATTGAAAATATTACAATGTGCTTTTCAACTTGCTTGCTGAATATCTGCTTGCATGCAGCAGACCGATATTTAATGCAATGAAAGTTCAGGAATACCTATCAACGTTACAGAAACACCAACATTTGCACACATCTTACAATTCCATCTTTTAAGAAAATATCAGTGCCAGTTTACTTGGGTACATTACAAACTTAAACTGAGCATGCGTATACCTAGTAGCGGTGGTGGTAAATATTCATGAATGCAGTCAAAGATAATAATTTTTTGAGCTGCTGTTAGTATTAAGTTTGTACCTGTTTCTTTTAAAAAAGTATAAAGATTACAGCTTCAAGTTGGATCAGACCAGTTTAATAATACACGTTTTTGCCATACGTCCCTACATACAACAATGAAGTATGCAAGCTTAACATTTAAAGAATAGCTAATAATAATAATGAAGTAAGGTGCATATATGGAAAATGAACACTCTTCTCAGTAATACATCAGTTAGTGCAAAGTGAGATTTGTCAGCTGTAAAACCATGTATTACTAATGCTGATGATGAGGAGCACTATGACGAGTAGCTATACAACAATGAAGTATGCAAGCTTAACATTTAAAGAATAGCTAATAATAATAATGAAGTAAGGTGCATATATGGAAAATGAGCACTCTTCTCAGTAATACATCAGTTAGTGCAAAGTGAGATTTGTCAGCTGTAAAAGCATATTACTAATGCTGATGATGAGGAGGACTATGACGAGTAGCAAAATAAGCGAACATTTACCACGATGATGAATTTTTGAATCCATATCGTATTGCTATCTCACTCTCTACACTCTAGCAAGAATGGCATTACGTACAAAGACAAGTTGAGCATTATATGAGAATGAGTTTAGTAAATTTAGTTTACTGTGTGTGCAGTGAATGCGGCTCTCTGTAAAATCATAAAAATCATAATAATAATGTATGATGATGAATGAATGAGTGTGCATATTATTATTGTGAATATCATGATGAGAACATAATGATCAGTTTTACTATACGAGTGTGTAGTACACTTTGTAAAAAACGCTATATAACCCTACTTAAACTTTTCAAACCATACATTATTAGTTAAAGCAAAAAGCTTGTAAGCTTGCAACTTCTTGCCTTTTGCAACTGACGCATTATAAATATTTAATATGAGCAGTTGTCAAAAATAAAAATGGAAGCTTTGCGTTTGCATCGCATTCTCTCTATATTATGTATTTTTTCTCGGCAGTTAACCTACTATATGTTAAATGCATAAGCTCAAACGATATTCAAAAGCATTATTTTATTTTGTCAAGTGAGTACTTACAATCATTTAAACTCGCTTTGTTGAGAGGTAGTTTTATATTATTTTGTGTTGCTGGTGATGATGACGTTTGTGTTATAACATGTAGTATGATGTAGTGCAGTTCAGGTTCCTCTCTTGGTGTTGATGTTTAGTGTTTAGATAGGTATACTACTACTGCAAGTCAAGTTAATATTTAGTTGTTATTCTGGTATGTTTAGTAGTCCTGTTTGTTCTTTAATACTGCGCCACCATATTGCTAACGCCTTCGCACAGACATACACTCAAACACGTCAAACGAATCCCAAACCAAATTTTTAGTAATGATTATTGCCAAGTTTAAACTACGATCATCATCACACACATTATATTTATCAGTGTAGTAAGGAGCAGTAGTAAATTCTAGTCCACAATTGTTTTTTGAACCCACTACTACTTTTACTTGTGGTGGTGGTAAGAAGGAAGCATTATTATTTTTTGAAAGGAGGAGGATGGATGATGATCATCATCTTCCTTTGCACGCACAACCATCAAACATCACATACACTCATGTTTTATCTATAGGTCCATTATAAGTAATCCACATTATGTTTTTAGTCGTCGTATGTATTTCTAAAGACGTAAAATAGTTGGTTATCTTTTTTACTTGAAAAAATAATCTTTACTGTAGTTTAGCCCTTGTTTGTACGCATTGCACTGTAATTTGCAGGTCTGTGTCTCTCTGCTCTTATGCACTGTAGCCAAATTTTAACACAGATTTGTTTAATTGGTTTTTAATACTATTTCTTTATGTATTAGTTATATTGGTTTTGTCCTTGTTTCTTTTTTTCTTTGCACTGACAACTGACGTTGAATTGACAAGAGAATGAATGAGTGATGGTGGTTTAAACCTAAACCAGTGTTTTTTGTTGGTATACTTTTTAAAGTAAATTGACGATGATGATGGTAGTACGTCAGTTAGTAAAGCAACAACTACACTCACAAAATCTCAGTATAAAAGTAAATATCATACTGGCAAGTTAGAAAATTAGGTGGAAGTCGTTGAGTATTTAGTTTTTTTTACTGTTGTTCGTATACAAGATTCTACTAAAAAGATAAATATTGCAGTGACATGGCACAGACTGACAAAAAGCACGTTTTAGAGAAGGAAACTGATTAACCACACGGTTTTAATAAGCGTTTAACTTTTTCTAGTTAATTTTGAGGACAAGTTGATTGGTAATTTTTGTTGTGAACACTTGTAGTTTTTTTGAGACATGTATGAAGCGAGTTGTTTATTTTTTTGCGATTATTATCATTATTACTTATGAGGATGATGATTACTGTGGGGAGTGGGGATGCTGACGAGGCTGAACAAAGTCAGTTAAATCCAGATTGAATGATGATGAATGTTCTATTCTAATGGAATATTTTCTAATTTAGAAAAAAAACACTAATTTTTGCTGAGCAAAACTATACTTTGCATTTGCTCAGTCCAGAGAATTTTGACTTCAACTTTATGCTAAAGGGTAAAGTAAGGAAAATAGACAGGCAGGACACAAGAGAATCATCAAGTCAAGTAAAGTAGCCGCCGATGTGTGGAAACGGATCCAGGTTGGTTGAGAGAGTTTTTGAGAGATAAGATGCACTTGCATAGAATGTGAGGATATTCACATTCACATCATTTCAATCCAGCACACACAACAGCACTAAAACTATACTTTGCATTTGCTCAGTCCAGAGAATTTTGACTTCAACTTGATGCTAAAGGGTGAAGTAAGGAAAATAGACAGGCAGGACAGAAGAGAATCATCAAGTCAAGTAAAGTAGCCGCCGTTGTATGGAATCGGATCCAGGTTGGTTGAGAGAGTTTTTGAGAGATAAGAAGATGCACTTGGATAGAATGTGAGGATATTCACATTCACATCATTTCAATCCAACACACACTACAGCACACAAGTAGTAGTAGTAGTAGCGAAAGATAGTAGTAGCAATCGCAATGGTGGTAGTAGTAGTAGTAGTAGTTTAGTAGCTAGAGCTCTTACCTAAAACATAATACACAAAAGAATGTAGTCATATGAGCAGTTGGTCGGAGACCACACGAAATACATACATAAAAAATTGTCTCAAAATTATAGGCTATATATTTGTACCGAAATATAGCAGCATACCTATAACATTTTTTTGTTAGGTATGTACATAGTAAGACCCATGAGAATTGAGAACTACAAAAAATCTTGTGCTGTGGCTGTATTGGATTTTGTTGTTGCTGTGACGTGAATACCATGCCTTTAGCCCAGTACCGTTTCATGACATAATATGAATTTCTGCTGATCTCGGGTACCGTTTNTTGTGCTGTGGCTGTATTGGATGGGTTTGTTGTTGCTGTGACGTGAATACCATGCCTTTAGCCCAGTACCGTTTCATGACATAATATGAATTTCTGCTGATCTCGGGTACCGTTTTCATATGAAAAAAGCCACAATCTTCATCATGAGCATATAATATCAAATTTCAAGCAATGACAATCCCAGTGCAAAACTCTGCGGTTGAAAGATATTATTATTATGTACCTATGTAACTTACTGTTGGAAAATTTAAGCCATAACTATATTTTCTACTTGCCTTTGATAATAAACTTTGTGATCATTTTTTCTTTGTAAAATGTAATTGCTTAAATTTCAAAGGAAATTTTCATGAAAAAATAAAATTGTAATCCAAAACCTGCAATGAACCATAGTTTCTCCTGCTTTATAGTCTAGAAAGCAAAATAAAAATAGCATTAACTTGAGGTAGCACTAGTGGCTTTAAAAGTTCAAAAAAGAGAAAATTATGAAACATGCATAAGCATTTAAATGAACTAATGGATAGGGTTGACCACCATATCAACATATCAAATTTTTGATGAAGTGTTTTATAAACATGTACCCACCCAAAGATGCAGTCTCCGCAGTCGATGTTGTTGATATCAACATTATCTCTTGTGGTTTTCTTCGTGTTACATGCATAAGCATTAAAATGAACTAATGGATAGGGTTGACCACCATATCAACATATCACATTTTGATGAAGTGTTTTATAAACATGTACCCACCCAAAGATGCAGTCTCCGCAGTCGATGTTGTTGATATCAACATTATCTCTTGTGGTTTTCTTCGTGTTTGCACAATGTAATAAGAGGATAATGCTGTTGATGCACACAAAACAAAGTTTTTGTGACTTTGTGACTTCTTCTTTTTTATCTTCTCTTCTTGTGGGTTAGCCCAGCGGCCAAGTCAAGCCAAATGAGATAAAAATGTGACAGTAGACTAATCTTGAGTGTTGGGATGGTCGATAAAAAATTGCTTGCGCATAAATACATCATCATGAGCTGCGTTTCCTGATGCAGTACATGTTATCATGATGAGAAAGGGTAACTATTGCAGCAAAGATGATGACGATGATGACGACCGTGGCATGCTATCATCATCACGACCATTCAAACCACATATCACCATAAAACAAACTTTTGACCACATTGGGTTCATCCCAATTAAAATGTGCTTGATTTTATTATTTACGTATACAAATGAATTCAATGGAAATATGACACATTTAAATTCCATACATTTCACATAAACTGCGGTGGTGGTGGATGGTTATGTCAGAGTTGCTGGTATATATTGTTGTTACTCTCGTGACATGACTTTTTTGATAACCTAAAAAGGCACGAACAACAGTCTCCACCAGCACCACTACCAAACGAAGAACAATGCAAAAAAGTCAAAACTTAATTACATTAGCTGCTTTTGTCCAGGGAATGGAGATGCAAGCATCTGTGTAGAAAAAAGAGAGATTGGGGAGTTGAAATAAAGAGGGATGACACGTTCTGCTTACTTTTTTCTGCTTTTGCCAGTAAATAGAAGACTGGAGGCACGAACTTGTTTCTTTGTCCTTTCAGCAAATTAATTCAATTTATGCAAGTTTAAAAAAACAGTACTCTCCCACCCATAGGCAAAACTCATTTAGTATATTGTCTAATCTTCAAAGACTTTTAAAAAAGTAGAAAAAATTAAATAATATTCTTTTTCAAAATGATGAAACTATTTTGTAAAATGCCACGTTTTTCCAAAACGAACCGTTCTTAGTAATTGATATTTAGTATATTTTTAGATTTTTAACATTTTTTCAAAAGTTGTTTAGGCATACATGTATGTGATGCTGATGCATATAATTTGTATGTATCGCCATCACCTCATCCTATCATTCTTTTGGGTGGAGAGATACAGTATGAAACTATTTTGTAAAATGCCACGTTTTTCCAAAACGAACCGTTCTTAGTAATTGATATTTAGTATATTTTTAGATTTTTAGCATTTTTTCACATGTTGGCTCATGAAAGATGATCCAGCATTTTATAAACAAAAGTTGTTTAGGCATACATGTATGTGATGCTGATGCATATAATTTGTATGTATCGCCATCACCTCATCCTATCATTCTTTTGGGTGGAGAGATACAGACAGGCTGGCTCCTCACGATCTAAATCTTGATATTTACTAAAAGCCAAGCAGTCAATGACAGAAAAAATTATTTCGCTTGCTGAAATATGAACGACAGGATTTATAGCACACTTTTTATCTAAAGAAAACGACGCTTGTACTGTAGTACGGTGTATTAATAATGATGATATGGCTATAGTTGTATTTTCCGTGTTTATTTTTTTCTGCTGTGATTGATCCAGTGTAACGTATGATTAGATACATTTATAGGAAACTAGTTTTTTTGCATATAAACATAAATGCCTCATCGCGACTTTACGTCTAAGAGGAAAAACACAAACTTCACTATTAAACTTCAGCATGTAATACTGCGTGCCACATTATTTATTGTAGGAAAGGAGAGAAAAAATGAATGAGTTGTGCTACTGGATTTTCTGGATTAATTATATCAAAGATTTGAGAGTAATGGCCAGACATTAAACCATTTTATTTAATTCAGTGAGTATGTAATACTGCGTGCCACATTATTTATTGTAGGAAAGGAGAAAAAAATGAATGAGTTGTGCTACTGGATTTTCTGGATTAATTATATCAAAGATTTGAGAGTAATTGCCAGACATTAAACCATTTTATTTAATTCAGTGAGAACCAAATACAATTTTTATTCACGTAAACACCATAATCAAAACAATAATAACTGTAGTATTTTTATATAGGTAAACATTTATACTCTGACACCAAAAAACTGAGAGATGAAGAAAGTCATGATGAAACTGATACACAATACACGAAAAGTATCAAAATTTCGTTCAGTTTAGATTCTTCGGTAGCACTGCTCTTTAAACCAAAACAAGTGCAAGTAAGGTATATGATTATTATCAGTATCAGTCATACCTATAATAATACTACATTCGTTTCGTATCTCTTGTTTGGTTTCATTTTCGTAAACCTTTTCCGCTACCGGATCATTGCATTTNTACTACGTTCGTTTCGTATCTCTTGTTTGTTTTCATTTTCGTAAACCTTTTCCGCTACCGGATCATTGCATTTAGTTTGCATGGGTTTCTTTGAAGAAAGCATTATATAATTTGAGTTTTTTCCATTTGCTTGTCCTTCTTGTGCAAATGGGAAATAGGGATAAATATTATGTCGAAAAAATATGTGTGTACAAAATAGCACTCACAGACAGACGCAGAGTATACATGTACAGCATGGTGATTGACCCGTGATGACTTTTTATGCTCTTTTAGAGGCCCATTACCATGTCGCATACCTATTCCCCATATTCCAAATAGTAAAATGGTCTTGATATTATAACTATGCTAGTGGTAAGTAGGTTGGCATACCACAAACAACATTATTATTATTATTATACAGAGCATTGCTTTTTTCCGCTGCAAACTTTTCATTAATTTCAACTCTTGGGTTTTTTTCTTGGCGTCTCCCTATATTTTTCTATACTTACCAGTTTACACTGCCACACCGCCAGATTAACTTGGGAGTTGGGAATAGGAAATGCATTCCAAGCATCTCATCCAATTTCAACGACTAATTCAAACAAGCAGTCGTAATGCATTGCAATGCAAGAAAATTTTTTTAAATGACATACATAATAATAAGTAAAAAGTTGGTTAGAGGAGTGTCAGAGGATGTGAAAGATTCCATATCCACACACTTGAGGTTTCGCTTTTTTGCTCGAGAAGAAGAAGAAGATAAGAAGAGTTTGGTGGTGTGTGTGTGTGTGCAGAGTCAGAGTGTAGATTGCAGGCAGCGAGGAAACGACAACTTGAGCAGGCAAAAACAAAGATACGCAGAGAGACAGAAGCAAAACAGATAAAAATTGTTTTAGTGGAAGTCAAATGAATATGCCAATGCAATGGGCTAAGTAATACCATTACAATATCTGTGAGTGGTGAAGTGAGGAACAGAAGTGGCAACGCTTACGTCTTAAAGTTGGTTGGAGGAATGTCAGAGGATGTGAAAGATTCCATATCCACACACTTGAGGTTTCGCTTTTTTTGCTCGAGAAGAAGAAGATAAGAAGAGTTTGGTGGTGTGTGTGCAGAGTCAGAGTGTAGATTGCAGGCAGCAGCAGAGGAAACGACAACTTGAGCAGGCAAAAACAAGAGAAAAAATACGCAGAGAGACAGAAGCAGAAAACAGATAAAATTGTTGTGGTGGAAGTCAAATGAATATGCCAATGCAATGGGCTAAGTAATACCATTACAATATCTGTGAGTGGTGAAGTGAGGAACAGAAGTGGCAACGCTTACGTCTGTGGTTTCGACTTTTTTTGTGAAACCTCCATTTCTTAACTGTCTCTATCTCTCTGGTGGTGATATATGGTATGCGGGTGCTTAAAGATTCTCGGCACTACATTACTATTATACTGGTGCCGAACAGCTTTCTTCTATGAAGCTGTGTGCTCACACAGTTCTCTTTTTGATGATGGTGTAGTCGTGATAATAATAATTTACTTTTGTAGTAAAACTTTACTTGTTTTCTTCTATAGTAGTAGTAATTGATGACGATGAGGCTTTTCGAAGATGTATAGCTTCCCCGTTTGAATTTGCCTAGAGAGTCAGTCATTCCAACTTTTATGAACAAAAAATGCCCCAGAGTGTTACAGATATTTATATGCATGATTTTCCCATTATGACGGCTGCCAATATTGCCAATTTCAAAAATAATATGCTAAATTACAAGCGTGATATATTATCGCTGTTCCAATTAGGTCGGTTAGGCATTAAACCTAAATAATTGAGTAACGCCGACATTGCTTGGTGTTATCATTTTAACTTTTAATAAATTACATAAATGGTGTCATGATGCGCTATGAAGCTTCTACTATGTAATCATTGATCATCAAAAAGCCGGAAATACGTGTATATGAAAATTCAATGTTTCAAATATGAATCTACTCTACGCACTTGAAAAGGGAAAGTAGTATGCAATAAATGAAGATGATGTAATCATAATACATTAATAATGGAGCTACTTATACGCGTGAGAAATAATGCAGAGAATTGAGATAAACTTGCCAGATTAGTTGAGTCGTCTTCGCTCTCTTCATTTTGAACGTCTTCTTTCATTACTGCAACGCAACGCTACCAATTTCTTTGCAACATCTTTGTCTGCAACAACGATATTATGATGATGCGATGAGGCGGCATCCAGAGTTCTTTGGGTATTACCCGCTGATCACAATGTATCTCTTATTCTCTTGTGACAAAATTACAGTTTATAAACCTTGTCTCTTTTATACAACACAATCTGCATCTATATCTGCCCGTAATAATTATAATAAAAGGTCTCTTAATATATGGACAGGAGCATCATCAAAAGCTATGAGGCGGCATCCAGAGTTTCTTGGGTATTACCCGCTGATCACAATGTATCTCTTATTCTCTTGTGACAAAATTACAGTTTATAAACCTTGTCTCTTTCATACAACACAATCTGCATCTATATCTGCCCGTAATAATTATAATAAAAGGTCTCTTAATATATGGACAGGAGCATCATCAAAAGCAAAAGCGGAAGATGATGACGACAATGTTTCTCTGCTGATGCAGATGTGCTATTAAAAGGATTAGTTTACAACGTTGAATCTCACATTCACACTCTCGCACAAATAATCGTTTTTCTTTTTCCTCTCAAAGTAGTATGCTGTATGTAATTTTCAGTTTCATAGACATACTATATGATGTTGAACCAAAGTCGGCAAATTCAGTGAATCTCCCATTGCACAATAGGTATATATATTTTTTCTTGATGTTGATGATGATGGCGAGAGAAACACATTCAATTCAATTCTTTTCTTTGTGTGTGTGCAGTTATTACTGTAAAACAACTAAAACAGCAGCAACACCAACAATTTCCCTGCTCAGTTGTAAACTTTTTTTCTCCTATACGGCTATTCCCAGATAGAGAGCGTGTCCCTCGTTCGCTCGCCACCTCCACTTTACTTTTAATGCTTGCTTACCAGCCAAGTAGTAGAAAAACACTGAAGTGTCGAGTTGGATGGAGAATAAAGCACTGAAGTTTGAAAGGAATGAAATGCAATGTTCAACATGACTATCGGGCACCCTTCATTTCATCTACATGGCTATATAATCTCCTTCCTCTCTTTCTCTCTTTTCTGCTTTTCTCTCCACACTCACAAACGAAACCGAGAGAGATCCTCTACTTTTACTCTCAAGCTTCTTCTTTTACATCCTTTTTCTTTAGCCTCAACAGCGGCAAGGGCACAGCGAAATGCTACTCTTTTGAGAGTTGTATGTATCGATGTATATAGCTTTGTACAAGCACCAGCAGTCTCTTGTGAAACTCCTCTTGCAAGTTTGCTCAGATGAAAAGCATGCACAAAGTAATGTTTACATTATGGTATGTATTTCGTATCCTGCTTACTCACAATATGTCATACTGTTGTCTGCTATCGCTTGCTTTTTTCGACGGTGCTTTTAGCTCAGCTTGAGCTTCTCCTGGAAACTTTAGCTGAAACTTGGGAGCCTCAAATTTTCGCTATTTAAGATGTCTGGGAAAAGGCAACAACAATTTCAAACTGGGAAACAAACGGTGTTAGTTTTTCTATGTAATATACACACATATAAAATGGATGCTGACTCTCTGTAGAGCTGTTGGACTTGTAAAGGATGCTTATTTTTTAAGGCTTACATACAATTTTGAACATTATTCCATTTCATCCGTTTCTACGAGCCATTTTTACTTTTTTTTCTACCTCAAACATAGAGACCAGTTAAAGCATTACATAGTTTATGTTGTGCACTCGATGCATGCTCAGTCGACTGAACTGAACTCCTCCACTCCAGTTGTTACTTGTACTTTGTATCATATTATCACATCTTGCAATCATAAAGCTTATGGTTACTTTTACTTCTCTCCTCTCTGCTAATGGTTCCTGATCACGCATCTAGCAATAAATAATGGCATTTTCTCCGGTATAAAAAAACATTCAATAATAGATACAACAAACCTATTATGGAATGCCTAAATGCGCAATGTAAGTAATAGAAGTACATATGCTTTTATTAGTATTATTTTTGCAGTATGCTTTTTACTCATGTTCCGTTGCGTCAATATTTGAATGGAAAGACATATTTTCAAGTGTCTACTTTTAATCTATGAATAATTCCAACAAAACTGAGCTGTGTCTATCTGTCTACCATACTTTTTAAATTTATACGCTATTGTGATTAATTAAAGTTAAACATTTAAGAGCTTTCACTCGCTAATGAAGATTGACAATGGGAATGCAACCTCCAGTGGAATGGAACACCGCCGCTGTCGCGGTTTTTAGAGTCAGTTTCTGGATGGTACAGACAGAATACGGGTTCTCCTCCTCTCTCACATTATTTAATCTTCTATGCAAAATCACCATGTGTGTGGAAATCCTTTAACCGATTTGCACAGACGTAAGCGGGCAGTAGTAGACGTATTTAGAGGAATGTGTACTTTTGGTCTTATTTATACTACAAAGTTTAAGTACACCCACCTGGAGGAGTATTCTCAAAATAATACGTGAGTCCACCCATGCGTTACGTGAGGTCTTAAATGATTCCCTGCACGACAAGGGAAGCGATATCGCGTGGCATAAAAATTTTCTTTCGCCATATATGTATAGCAGTGTATCTACGTGTATTCTAGTACTATTATTAGTATTTAGGCAGCAAATTCAGAAACCCAAGTGTCTTTCATTTTAGGTTGTAAGCAAACGGAGAGAATTCCTAAATAACAGTCAGACAGACAATTTCATAAAGTTTGCTGAGAAAAAGGCATTTTCAAAAGACATTCCTCTCATTGGCATGTAATGTTTATGATGGGATGAAAATAAACGAGGACGAGCCGTTTTGACAGGAGAAAGTATAAAACAGTCTTACTTTCCAGTTTATTTTCACTTTCACTCACATAAATATGCGTACTCTAGTTCTGCTTTCTGTTCGTCAGTGCTAGTAATAGCTTGTGCATGTGTGTGCGCGCTTTCAGTGATTCAGATCACAAAACTCCATATGCACGTCAGGATGGAGTAGTCTTCTTTTCCTTTTCTGCTACCCAAGTCATCCTTGCAACTAGTACCACAAAAAATTCCAATTTCTCTTGTTTACTTGCAGATATTTATGAGTCTGTTGGTATAATCATGATATCTATATACTTATGTATATATTATTGCTTCTGCTTGCGTTGGGGACAGTCAGTCATCCAAAATGGGAAAAGTGAAAGGTGTACATACCTATGCAGTGCATAATAATGTCTACCGCTACAATTTCTCTCGAGTCTAAAAGCTGATTATAATCTGCTCGTTTTTCTGTTGCTTTAACTTGATATAAACACAAAAGTAGTGACCCGTACCTCCAGCTTCCGTGCTTCATTTCGATTAGATGGAAAAGGTAGATATTCAGGGAGGAAAATTCAGAGTCTGATAATATCTGTACAATGCACACACGTGTGTTTGCATATACATTTATGTGAATAGGTCATATAAACATTATCATCTAATTCAGTATAAACTTTATATGTAAGTGCATCGTAAATGAGGTGATGTACCGTGACTCTATACGCTACTACAACTACAGATGTGGTTTTTATCAAAAAGAAAGCTCCGCGATCATGATAATATGCTCTTGCGTTTTAGTCTCGTCGTCAGGTTTGGCCTGTTACTCAAAGAATTTGGAGGAAGAGGAAGCACCTATAGGAAAGAAGGATGAATTCTTTACTCTCTTCACTGTCAGTAGTGGAGGCAAAATGAATGTTTGCTTATGCTCGCGCACTTTTAAAGAGAAATACGTAAAAAAGTACAAAGTGACTTTGGCTTGCTGTATGCTCATATATGGGTAGGCGTGTAGTGAACATGTAGGTACAAAAGCTTTCTGAAGATGCCTACACACTTTCACACAACAAAGTCAAATAAAAATGTTTCCCGGCTCAAGTTCCCCCACTCTTTGTTATTATTCTACAGAAAACACCATAATCATCAGCATCATCATGGACCACATCACACATCACATGAGCTCTCCACTTACACATTATAGCTTTTCATTGAAAAATGCTAGC
>JAANSP010002257.1:0-13210 GCA_036850745.1 Homidia socia | reverse complement strand
ACGTGCAGCACACTTGTTATTACTATTATCTCCATCCCTTGTTTTGATATAAACTCTGACTATTCTATTTGCCTTATCAAAATAAATAGTTATAATAAAAAATAAAAACACGTATTTTTGATTCCATCTAAAGTCTAAATAATAGAAACTGGAGGCAATATACTGCCGCCACGGCTGCAAGATAGATTACTAGAAGGAACATGAGCATCGATGGCACACACTCACACACAAATTTATACTATTTTGTAAAGCATTTGCATTTTGTGGTTGTTGTCACATTGTATGTACAACCGTAATAATTTTGTGAAAAACATTGGAGAACATAAACCTAGCTCGCCCTCATAAACAAATTAATATATTACATAACAATAGCAGAGTAGGATCATGGTTTCACAAACAATGCCATGTTATAGTTACTTTTATGGTATCATCATCAGATATACAATCAGGAGGAAGTATTTATGGGATGGATGCTGCTGGGGTGAAAAGCGTAAAAATGACTGTGGCATGCTGTACTTTGGGCAGGGCTCCCAACGTCATCCAAACACAAAAGAAAAGGCAAAGAATTTACACCAATTTGAAGGTGATTTATAGCCACCACAAAAATCTTTGGAAAAAGAAGAAAAAAGAGACAATACAACGGGGAATTCTCATCTATAGCAAAACAGTTACTACAAGTTGTAACTTTCAACTAACAAGTTTGAAGAAATAAATGAAAGACAAGTAGAGAGATGATTTTAAGTTCAGTTATACAACTTTTATACATGATTTTATTATGATGTAGAAGCAGCACTGAAATGAACTCTTGATCTTTAAATTTTGTTTGTGCGCAAATCAATTTGTTGTTATTTTTATTATTACTAGAGCATTGTTTCTCCATTTTTGTGTTTATTACCGATTGTTTGAAAAAAGCAGAAATTATTGTTCATTTGAGAGAAATGCAGAAAACAGAAAATTGTTGAAATGGATACAGAGTTATGAAAGCTCAGTAGGAGTTAAATTTTCCAGTTGTTATTTGGACTTGGCTTCACACAAGTACTAAATTGTATTGTGGGATTGAGAACAATGGTTCAAGTGAACAACAGCTACAGAGTAATGAAAGCTCAGTAGGAGTTAAATTTTCCAGTTGTTATTTGGACTTGGCTTCACACAAGTACTAAATTGTATTGTGGGATTGAGAACAATGGTTCGAGTGAACAACAGCATTTGAGCATTACACTTAAAACATTTTTTTGGCTAGTTGCCTATTTCTAAAGCGCTCTTTCAAAAAAAGCTTTTCATAAGCCCTGCCTGTGCACTGCAATGTTTTCAATATTCAATCATGTTCATCATTCTGTAAAGGTTATTTTATGAACAGTCATTGATTCATCTTTATCCTCTGCTGTCAAATAAAAAACGACCATCAGCATCAGCAATCATCTTTGAAGGTGCATTCAAATGTAAGAAAAGAAAATGATTGAAGATATTGTCATTCTTCTCTCGTTCAGTTCGATTTGAAAAAAGAACATCAGTCAGATTATTACTGACTGCATTTTACATGTTCTGTATGGAGAAGACATGCACGGATTATGATGAAGCAAGGAGAAGGAAAAACTTTTAAGTTGTGTGAGCCTCAAGAAGATTAAGGATAATACTTGTCTTTCGCTGCTGACGCTCATCATCATAATATTCGTCATTGTTATGTAACGTAACCACTAACCAGAATACATTCTACTATACAGCTCATCTCATCGTCATTATCATCATCATCATCAGGATTACATTGTATGGTGACTTAATGGCTTCGAGCCGGAGGGCTAATCTACACAAGAACGCCAGCAACTTGCAGTCAAAAATACCGTGAGCACATCGTACAAAATGATTGAATGTTTAATAAAATATTACGCTCTTCATCAAAATATTCAAAAGTCTTTTAGTGATGGAAAATTAAGTAGACTATAATGGCAAGTTTGCATAATATGATCACGAGGATTTAAATACAAGGAACGAATCACTTTCATTAAATCTAATAAATGTCATTTAGAAATTCAAAATGTAANGTGATGGAAAATTAAGTAGACTATAATGGCAAGTTTGCATAATATGATCACGAGGATTTAAATACAAGGAACGAATCACTTTCATTAAATCTAATAAATGTCATTTAGAAATTCAAAATGTAAATCTCAGCAGACTTATCTAAAGGCATTTTAAAACATGACAAAAATTTATCAAAAATACTTTACCTTTTAAACGTGCATAAAATTCCGATTGCGGTATATTCTCATCATTAAATGTTCGATTCAACCAATCACAAGATTTTCTTGCTATACAAAAAAATCTTCTTTTTCAAGCGGACCAAACTTATTGATAATTTTAAACAGTCAATCGATTCACCGACCATCTAGGTTTTTCCAGGAATGGTCATGTTTACAGGCTCACTACTAATAATAATATATTAAGCACTGCTTTTTTACATGCCCAAGAGCAGAAACACAGTCAAGGTTGTACGATAAGCAGGCATGATTTGTTGTTTCATCGGATAGCAATTGACACCTGAACAATTGAAACATAACTTGTGCTTTTCGCAATACACCACATGAATTCTCCTCCTGAGACAGTAGAAAATTGTTGAGCAGAAACACAGTCAAGGTTGTACGATAAGCAGGCATGATTTGTTGTTTCATCGGATAGCAATTGACACCTGAACAATTGAAACATAACTTGTGCTTTTTGCAATACACCACATGAATTCTCCTCCCGAGACAGTAGAAAATTGTAAATCGAGTATAATGAGAGGAAATCCCACACAGAAAGCTGAGGATCGTCAAATAAAAAAGTCTCTCGACTTACACGGATGCCGAAGAGGATGGAAAAATCTCTCGGAACGGAATGATTTATGCATGCAGCTGGTGTTTTTCTTCATCTCACTCGACTCAACCACGCATGTTCAGTCTACATGCAGCAACTACTCCTTTTTTATTTGCACGTTTCACTTTTGCACACTAAAAAATCCATCGGGCAAATGTAGTGCATGCCGGCCGGTTAAATTGATTACGCCATTTGAAATAAATGAAAACTAGTAAAAATGTTAAATTGTTCTGTTTCTGCTTATCTTGATGAGCGAGTGGTATTGTGAAATGAGTAAATGAATTGTACTTGCACTTTTTAATGTTTTTTCTCCTTTTTTCAATCGTATTTTTTATTCCTGAGAAAAACTAATTACGAATTCAATAAAGTGCTTTGCAGGAGTCTTCCACGATATTTGTAACACTTGGCTGATGACGACGTGACTTTTTCTATGTATATTTGAAGCGTGTTTTCAAGAAACGATGATGCAGGTAAGTAGTAAATGACGACGATATTATCATTAGTATCTTCTTTTTTTCTGGAAGAAGAGGAGACCGTCAGCGTGTTGGTGCACTAGAGAGTCATGCTCAAAAGAAACTGCTCAAAAAATGGACGGGAGAGCGAGAGAGAACATGTAGTCAACTAAAACCACTGGTGAGTGAGCAATGGAGTGACACCAATAAAGGAATCAAAACTTAAAAACTTGCTTCAAATGGTAAAGTGTGATGCATACCAAACAAAACGAAAAGACCAAGATGTTTGTGTAGCCGTAGTAGTAGTAGTTGAAGTCATCATTATCATACTTTGTTCAGCCTGCGTATTATATGCGTAAAATTTTACTCTTACAAAATATAAAATACCTACCCATGTACATTTATTATACCTGCTTGAATACCTACCTACCCTTTATAGATATTATTGAGAAGAGACCAACAGGTAAATAAGAAAGCATATTATATTGTTGAAGTTTTTACAGCTTACATTTTACATCCATACTATTTCAATGTACATACCTATGTACCTATATACCTATATGTACGTACTTACTACGCACTTTACAATTTTTCTCTAATAAGAGTTGCTGTCTAGCTGTATATTATTTACACCACATGCTACATACCTACACAGAGAAATGAATTTCAAATGGATGGAAGAACGTGTATGGACTCTAGCATTTTGGGCTCTGGTGAATGCTCATGTTATTATCTTTTGAATCTTTCAGTCAGTCAGACTTATTGTTAGCTATAGTTGCTCCCTCGTCTCTTTCTTTCTCTTCTATATAAACGATGCATGTTTTACTGCGGCGAGCTTCTACGATTTCCTTTTACCTGTAAGAGCTCCAAACATTAACAATATATTATGTGACGACAATGATGATGCTATGCTCATATTACAGGCATACTTTTTTCTCCTTACATTTTCTTGCTTGCTCATTGTCCGTAGAATACGAAAAAAGAGGTAATACTTTTATGAAGGCTCAGTATTGTGTAGTTTCTCTGAGAGTTCAATTGATATGATGTTGGTTTTATTACAGCATTTATGTACACTATGTAAGAGTTGTTTCAAAAGTTGATATTTGACAATGATGTTTGTCCACAAATATAATTATGCTATATACTTATTATAGAGCCAACAACTATAGCTAGTGAGAGGATTGTATGAAAAGTTTTGTCTTTTCTCCTTGTCGTCGTTTTGTAGTTTCGTCCAACTGCCTGCATTCTTTTTCAGTTTACTACTTGCTTTATCAGTCCAGTGGTTTCACTTGATTTCATCCCACAAAAAAGTCATGTAAAAGAGTTTCATCTTCTTAGACATGATAGTTTGTACTTGGCATTTCATGTGGCATTTTATAACAGCAGTAGTAGTATGGAGTATATATATGTACCGATTATATGCACACGGTGATATTTTCTCCAATCTATGTTCAAGTAAAGAAGGACCCCATTTTATTTATAAGGCTTATCATCCTCACGGTATAAAAAAACTTTTCTGGACATTTCATGTGGCATAAATGATGATGATAATGATGCGTTGCGTATCTTAATATTATTGTCAGTGCGTATAGCGTTGTATGGTCTGTATAGCAAAAGAGGTTTAGGAATGCAACTGGAATCGTAGTGGAATTACAACCAGCTTGATGAACTTGAACAAGGGACTCGGTGTATGGACTAAAGTTGGTTTTTTGGTAGCAAGCATGTACGCATATGGAAAGGCAAGTTAAACCGGAATATTATAATATGGATACAATGATACTGACGATTATGAGCTACCAACTTTTACTACATCATCATCATCATCATCGTCTTCTTGACAGAATCAGGATTTTCTGCTGGAGGCACCCAAATGTTTATAGCCCACGATCCGATCATTGTATTCGTGTGCGGCTGGTACTTTTGCTCACCCTGTAATTAATCGATTCTTTACTTGTGCATTGTGTTTAGAGACGGCAGAGATTCTGTTTTTATTGATGATGACGGGATGGAGCACACATACAGTATTTAAGTATTTAGTTAGTTATATCTAGTAAGTACGTTTTACTCGTAGAAAGTGTGAGTGCACGTGCTTGTGGTTAGCGTCTTATTTACATACTCCACCAACCTATAGAGAAACCTGCCACATTGTAACAATAATTATTGTAAGCTAAAGAAATCTGTAAAAATGTTTCTAATCGAAAGTGAAGCCTTTTTGTATGGGCAATGCATAATACTGGGGAAAGATATTGAAGGCAGAGGCTTGATCTCGTCGTCATCTCATCTACACATCATTTTGATTCCGTATTGTTGAGGAAGGGGACGCAGACAATGAGCTTATTTGAATTGGATTTGAACCTGCTTAAAGGATTCTTATCTACTTCCCATCTCCCTCGAAAAAAGTTTGGCTTGTGCCTGAGTATACGTGAAATCAGCTTTCTGCCCGGAAGGGACCGCGGAAGGAGAATGTTTGGCGGCGATTTATTACATAATAGTTCTTGTTGCACTGTTTTCAGGTATGAAAATGGGAGACTGTGTACAGTTCCAGCGTTCAAAAAGCCAAGTTAAAAATCTTCTACTTTATACTTTCCACATGCTCGCATAAGGTACATCACAAGATTATGTTCTTCTGGCATTACCATTATTACCGTTTTTCTAAGCGCTCCATGAGTATTCATGTACATATGCATATTAATTATAGAGAGAAAATTAATTAACAGGCAAGGCAAGATGTTTGAAAATTTAAGGTTTTCATTATTTTCTTGACATATTTTTTATATATAAACTTGCAACAGACAAATATTAGTAAATAAATATTCATAGAATTATGCAAGTAACTTTATAATAACATATTATCAGGAAGACGGATCAGACATTACGAATTCTTCAGAAGGAGTCCGAAAAGAGATGAAGACACAAGATAAGATTTTTCATTGTCATTGTCACGATAATCATGAGAAAATCATGTACATATTTGGCTCTCGTGACATATTGAAAATGTTGCATGTGTTCAGTGTGGGCTTACTTGTTACAAACAGCTACACAGCATCTCGTATCAGTAAGGAATTTGGAATTTGTATCCAGCAGCGTACAGGATGAATGTTATACTGGTTTTCAAAAATATAAAATAAATCTCCCCTTTTTAGACTGATAACATTTTTATATGATTAAATGACGCTGTTGACCAAAATGAGAGTCAATGTCATCATGAAAAATAATAATTGTTAAAACATCTCCGAAAGTTTGTTACACAGATGCTAAGTATTTTTTGTTGTGCTGCTGGGGTGCTTGGTAAACATTTACATGGTACTTCTTCTTTCTAAATAAAAATCTTTTTAACACTAAATGATACTTTTTCAATCTCTAAAATATCGCCAAATTAAATGAGGTTCTTCAGGGGGGAATATTCAAAGGAATTTACTTAAACAATTTATAACAACGAACTTACATGACCACGACAGTTGAATTGAAACCTAAACACAAAAAATAATGCTCGTCACAAACGTGCAATTTTGGTGCACCGCCCCTATCTGCAAACTGGAACCATTTTTCTTAATAACGTGAACTGCAATTTTCCGTAAATACCTACAAAAAGTTCTTTCATAATAATAATTCTTAATTTTTTAACTTCCCCCTACAGATTACAGTGATCCTTATATCTGGACAATACTATTGTTGATATGTTATCAAACTATTTGCATGCAAGTGAATGATGAAGTGTGAATAGTGCTTACCAATGCATGTAACCCGCAGTAAATTATTATGACTTATTCTTCGACAACAATAATTAGATTTAATTGCAACAAAACTTTTTATTGTTTGACGATCGCAGGGCGAAATCAAACTTTTTCTGTAGGGTTTATGATGTCTGATTTAACTGTTTTGAAAAAACTGAAACGGAATAACGATGAATAACCAGCAAACACATACAAATTCAAACTAACAGCCGAGTCCAATGGTTTTATGAGAAAAAAGGAAGATCGCCGTCCGTCACACAAAGAATGATAAATAACTGCTACTACTCATCTTTATAAGCCTTACATTTTTAACCAGTCATTATTATTACACAACATCATAATAATATTATTTAAAGAAAATGGTTTCTTTTTTTCTCATTTTCCAACATTTTTATGACTTTTTGGTTTTTCGAGTCTCAAAAAGTGGTTACAGGATTCCGACTGCAATGATTTTTAAAAAGAGCTTAATCCTTTTATCTTGCAGGTTAGCATTTTTGCCCGCATGACATGCCGTCCCTTTATGAACTATTATAACAATCATAAAAAATGTGGCAGTATAGTAGTAGTAGTAGATATACAGTTATAGAAGAGTGCATACAAGACCATTAATATCTAACCAAAGTTACTTTTTAATGTGACTCCCTTACCTGCTGTTGAAAGAGAGATGAACTGCAAGAAAAACATTCAAATTCAAACATCACCATCATCTTCACGGCACCAAACACCACTAACATCAGCAATATAGATGGGTAGAAGTAATAAGTTTCCCGACGGATGTTGTAAATGGAGGGAGACAGACAAGGCAATAAAACATTTGTTAGTGAGCGAGATAAAAATCTTCAGATAATTGCTAAGATGATGATGATAATTGATAAGTTAAGTATATATCACAAGATAAGCAAGAGTATGACTACCTAACCTAATGTCGACCGCCATAATGTCTGTATCTTTCTCTTTGTTATCAAATGAACCAAAGTAATTTCTCGTGCAACCTGGCAAGTAAAATAGAACATATTTTTTTCATTTAGACACTCTGATAAACATTTAAAACTTGCTTACCAATTGAATTTGATAAGACCAAACTAGAAATCATCTTATCAGATTCATGGCATCCAATGCAAGTCAGTTCAGTTCACATTTTTTTGCATGGAACAGAAAATGAAACGAAATGAAGTGAACTGGGGCTAACAAAGCATTATGTTTTGTTGCGCCCTCTACCCCGTAGGATTCGCAACGTGTGGCTTCAAGATAGATTGGCTTTCTTCTGACAGATTATGCCTCCAAAAATCAAATACACCTTTTTTGGGATAGCCGACAGCAGCGTGTGCATTTACTACTACACTCAATAAGAGCTGTTGTTTGGGGTTTGGTTGGACATCTGTCTAAAAATATTCATTTTAGGCTGTTTGTGATTGTGAATTAAATTTGAAAGTTGGTTAAAGTTTAAAATATAAATTTGATCAGTGCAAATTTTTAAGCAAGATGGCTCAGTACGATCTAACCAGTAAAATTGGTCAATATTTGGACCGTCATTTGGTAGCTCCGCTGCTGGAATTTTTGGCAGCTCAAAATGTAATAAGACAACAAAATACTTGAAGGAGTGTTTTAAATAACGGTGAATGAAGGTGGTAATATTGATAATTAAACATGCATTATTTTTATTTTTATTAGATCTACAACTCCAACGATGTGCTGCAAAGCAAGCTGGGACTTTTGACGGAAACAAAAATGGTGGATTATGCCATTGATGTGTTCAAGAAGTTACATCCGGAGACGGAAGTCCCTCAGGTAGATAAAGATACATTTGCTGATCGTGTACTGTACTGAATGTTTAAAAAAAGTACATTTAGTAAGTATTGCTTGCTTGATTTTTTTGTAGAAATTCTTGGACAAGCGTCAAAAAGTCGTGGAGGATTACAAAGTCGGTTCAAGAAACCTCTAAAATCATTACTCAAATTCTTGAGGATCCCGGCTTGGCTGAGCAAATTTCAAATTCAAGAGATTTTCGTCAGCTCGTTGAGTATTTGGTGAAAACTCACGATGTAAGCTAAAAAGTGGTTATTACTCAGAAATTGTATTTTTTGTAATTTTATTTAGTTTTTTTGCTAAACATTAAGTTTGTTTACCTCCCTGTTTTAATAGTTCAAGCCAGAAAAAATTGACTCCATTTATGATGATGCAAAATTATACTATGAGTGTGGCGATTACTCCACTGCCTCACAGTACTTGAATTTGCACAATGAGTTGGTCCCTACAACCGATAAGGTTAGTTGAATGCAAACATTACTATCAATTTTCATATTTAATATTTAAGCAGTCTAGCTTTTGCCTTTTACATTATATAATTGATGATTTTGATTGAAAATATTTATAGAACTACTTGAGTGGACTATGGGGAAAGCTTGCATGCAATATTTTATTGCACCAGTGGGATTACGGAATGGAGGATTTTGAAAAATTGAAAACTTACATTGATGAAGATCCATTCAGAAATTCTCTGCAGGTAAAATTATAAACGAATGAGCTGCTCTAACATTTTGAATGTATTAGCAAATGATTTTTATATTCAAATTTTTGCACTTCCTCAGACTCTTCAACAAAGAACATGGTTGCTACACTGGGGATTGTATTTATATTTTAACCATGCCAAGGGCTGGGATTTCTTATTGGATCTGCTCTCCAACAACGCTAAATATCTCAACGTAATTCAAACAACTTGTCCCCATATTTTGAGATACTGGGCTACTGCTGTTATTATCAGCAAGCACAACCGGCATTCAACTGCCATGAAAGAACTTGTTCAGGTCATTCAGCAGGTAATTAAACGGCCACAAAGATTAATGCAAGTGAATAACGATATTTCGAGAGGGTTACAAAGGACTTAATAACTACCTGTTACAATTTTTAGGAGTCTTACACCTACAAGGATCCTATTACTGAATTCATTGAATGCTTACATGTCAACTTTGACTTTGATGGGGCACAAAAGAAGTTGAAGGAATGTGAATACCGTACTCCTCAACGACTTTTTCCTCATTAGTTGTTATAATGAGTTTATCGACCATGCCCGCCTTATGATTTTTGAAACTTTCTGCCGTATTCATCAGTGCATTAGCATTGGGTATGTGACGAACGACAAAAAAGGTTTTTTAAAGTTTTAAGTCATTGAACAGTGTTTAATTTATTTCTTTTCTCCTCTAGAATGCTTGCAGAAAAATTGGACATGACCACCGATGATGCTGAACGATGGATCGTAAACTTGATCCGTAATGCTCGCTTGGATGCCAAGTTGGATTCAAAGTTGGGCCATGTCGTGATGGGTGTTCACGCTGTTTCTCCATATCAGCAAATCATCGGAAAAACAGAGTTCCTCAGTATGAGAAGTCAAATACTGGCCAACTCTGTGGCGAGAAAATTGGGTGACAAGTCTTATGTACGGGTGTAATTTAATAGTTTATGATGATGTACTACGGATTGTGTCTGTATGAAATGTAAATGAATGTTTAGTTGAAAAGTTATTATTTTACTATTGTATTAATAGTTGTAGCTTTTCTGCAGTTAAGAACTTTTGAAAATGAGCAAACATTAAACTATGATCGCGTTCCTTAATATAATTTTTTGTATTCATGGATGAAATTGTATAAATGTAAGAGCATGAAACAGTGATTTGCAAGCTAACAACGTTTTATGTTTACCTGTGTATGTGTTTTTGTATGCGTGTATTTTAGAATAAAAACCCTAAAATGTGTATATGGTCGTCTCAAAAATTATTTCCTGCTGCTTTGTGTCAAAGTGGGCACTTATTTTTTCGTCAACTAAAAAGCTAATCAGAGTTAACGTTTTTCAAGTTTTTTCTGCAGTAGCAAATTCAAGCATTTTGGTAGCATTAGTATTGGATCCTAACTTTTCTAGGGATAGAAAATGTAGGCGATAAACTGATGTGATAGAATAACACAATTTGGATTACGTTACGAATCGTAATTCACGGCTTTTATATTTATGGATGGAGGACTGACGGTTTGGTGGTACTCGGAAATGCAGATGCAGAAGATTCCTAGAAACGACGTACAGAACAGTTTTAAGGTCCAGCGCAGGCATCAGTGAATTGAGCGATATAGCTGTGTGCAATTGTAAATAGTTGACTCCTATCTATCTAATCGTAAGAGTAGGAGGAAGAATCCGCAGTCATCATGACATGATGCACGCTGGTCGCTGCTGTATATGTGGAGTGGAATAGTGGATCCAATTTCACCATTCACCATCATCATCATAGTAAGTGGTGGTGTGGGGTGGGTATTGTGTCAGCAGGCAGCAGGTTTATCATCATATTTCACATTTTTCACAAACATCCTTTCTACATTCAATCTTCATTCATTGAATTTCATATACATGTGCAACGTGCATGTTAACAAACTGATTACATTGGCATAAAATTGAGTGCATTATTTGCAATAAAAGAGATGTCTTGTAATCGAAATAAAATGAATTTAATTATCTTCCTAACTATGCAAGTTGTTTGGTGTTTATTTGCGTAATGTTTTGAGAGCTTCTCAGGTTTTGTGTTCTCTCTCATTCGTGAAGTTACTCTTGGAAAGTAAAGTTGTCAGAGACGATACGACGGGATTATAAATTAAATTGGAAACAGAAAACGTAATGAATAATAATAAAATTATTTCAAACATGAAAAGTGGACGTGTCATGTGTTTATAAACTTAGGAGGAGGTGTAATTTAACCAACAGTTGCACTGTGACTGTACAAAAGTAGTTTTCTGGGTAATTTTATGCCACCGAAAAGTTTTAATAACGCTCAGTTTGCTTGACCATCTTTCTAACTCCAACTCCCCATCGTTCGTTTAACGGTAATGATGATGAAGTAGGGGCTATTTAGGAATCAGTTTTAAATGTTGGAGACTGTTATTTTTGTAAGACTAAAATAATGCTTCAAGTTTATTGACTCATTGTATTTAAGGACAGATTCGAGCAAACAATTTAACAAACGATTGACAAGACAAGGTTATTGAAAACTGAGCAGTACTCACAGGCATGGATGACACCGAAAATCCAAAGAACATGGAGGAATACGCTGCTTTGGATGACGCTGGTGCATCCGGTCTACAGGATGAAAACGAACCTGTGATTATGAAAATACCTAACGAGGTAAGAAAATGTTGTATTTTAAAAGAATTTTGAATGTTCAGTCAGAATGCTAACTACTTATAGTGTTCAGCAGAATTACATATTTTGATAATTTATGTTATTTTTTCAATTCAGGTTTGGGTTTTGATCCTTTCACAACTTAACCAAAAGGAGTTGGTACAAGCTCGAACAGTCTGGAAAAAGTGGCGTGAAGTTGTTGATTCTCATTTTGAGTTCACGGTTATTGTTCATGATGGTAAAGCAGATTTGGATCGTGTATATAATTTACGGATAAAAGACTGTTTGATAACAAGACTGTTGGGCGACAAAGATATTTTTCAATTTCCGAGCTTACTGCGCAGAGTTAGGTTTTGGGGGCCTATAAACGTCAATTGCTTCCAACGAATTATGAACCGAGCAGTATCTATTGAGGAGTTATCACTCACGAAATTTGCTCTTATGCAAGAGAATCTGTTGGGAGAGGATAGATTGAGTGGTTTTTCCAAGGTTAAAAAACTTGAACTCCTTGGGTACATGTGCAAAGATGAAAGCAGAAGTATCGCAAAGAATTCGTCAGCTATTTTCACATACGACATGCCGGATTTAGAGAAGCTGACGATTAATTTTCATTGTGACATTTCTTCAATCAACCAAATTGCTGTTTCGTTCATGGAGTTTATTTCCCGACACCGAAAGTTACAGAATCTCGCTGCCTCTTTGGTTCCAGAAGCAAATCATCCAAACGAAGTTGCAGCAACTAGGACTACATCTGTTGTTTTGCCAAAAGGTGTGGAGGATTCATTAAAAAATGCTCAACTGAGCGTGCTACGAATTACAACCGCGACAAAAGATTTGCCGATCTGGACGGCCCTTCTCAATTCACAGACAAGGTTACAAGATTTTCGGATGCACTTGAGCGAAGGAGGTCTTCTCACGGTTAATACAACTTACATTGTTGGAATACCCTTTGATTTACTTCGTGAGCCACTTTTTCTAAATGCTGCTACTCTTACTTCCGTCGAATTAAAAGATTTGCGT
>JAANSP010002255.1:0-13211 GCA_036850745.1 Homidia socia | reverse complement strand
TATCTCTATACATTCTACTATGTATAAACATTAAACGCTTATTTACTCTTGATTGCGGTGCTAATGAATGCTCCGGTTAGGTATACCATTGTTATTTTCCATTGTTTACTTTCCATCAAGTACAGTCAATATTCATTTATTTAATAGTTGATAAGAGTGGAAATATTGGGGTGGACGCAATATGCACGTACGTTTTTTATTACACTCGTTTTTTGATCCAGTAATCCAAAAGTAGTAGTAGTAGTGTAGTTGTCTGTATAACGGACCCAACTCAACATCTTTTTTATTTATTCTCGTGCGAGGAGGGATTTCATGGATCAAATCATCGACTCATCAAAATCCAGTGCGGAGTCTATCTCTATGCATTTGCTGTAAAGGAAACGCTTTCTCTCTCATGTGTTTCGCTCCGTACAATTTACCTATATGATATTCAGTTTTCGAACACGTCACAGATCTTTTTCAATTTACAATGGCGTTTCGTGTGTGTAATGCAATTTTCTAAAGCGTTATTAAAAGCTTTACGGATTACGTTGTAAATCCCTGCAATTCGCACGAGCAGTTTCTGTAAACACTCATCAGGTACATTCATTCATCTAAAAACAAAGATGAGGTGACAAGAATATAAAAGCCCGTATAGAAACCCGACCTGCCAGAGAGTGAGGGAGTACTAGGGTGCTTAGCATTTTGCATGCACAATACTATATGTGCATATAGCCATCTCGACACAAATCTATATAAATTCAGCGATCTTTGGAAAGATTTGGAGCAAATAGTGAACTCTTCTGCTGATGGTGACAACGACATAATATCCGTTTTTGTGTATCTTGGTGAAAGTGTCACATTTTCCATTTCATCGTGGAGGTCTACAGTTCACTAAAGTTTCTTTCTGTCTGCCTTGCCAAACATTTTCGTTTAGAATGTTCTCTTTAAAAAACTTTCCGACTCTGGTTTTTCGTTAAGAGAAACAAGAGTGTGCTTATTTGATTGCAAATCTTTAAACATTTTCTTCAACACTAATTAAAAGTTTCAAGGATTTTGGTTCACGAAAAAGCACAGGCCATACATAAGGCGTGTACATGTAATACCTGCATTTTCAATTGCGACCTAAAAAATCATCAATACCAGCAGCAGCAAAGTTTTAAAAGGCTGTCACCGGCATTGATCCGAGAACATTGACCTAAAAAATCATCCATACCAGCAGCAGCAAAGTTTTAAAAGGCTGTCACCGGCATTGATCCGAAAACATCGAAAGATACATCATTTCATCAAACGTGTGTTTTGTTGGTGATTGCCCTTTCTGTACCAAATTTTTTTTATCAGCCATAAACTGATGTAGTTTCCCAGTTATAAACATGAACAAAAAACTGTTGAAAAACTAAGAAACATTTTGCTATTCAGCACCACGTGTTGCTGCCACACTGTTAAAGTTAGATTTGTTTGGTGAATAATTAGCGCACAAATATTATCATCATCCCACGCGCTTTAAAATTGGGATACAAAATTCAAAGGAAAGTTACAGGAATATATAAACTGTAAAGTAACGCCCATCTGTTGAACATCAAAAAAGTCATAGTTTTTGCACCAAAATGGATGCGCTACTCACAAGTACCATTTCACCTTTCAGTACAGAAGGAGTAATTGATCTCGTCGCGTTTCATTCCGCGAATTTATGGGTGCTCATTGTAGGCTTTGTAATAGCCTTCTTTTTATCCTTCGGCATTGGTGCGAATGATGTTGCCAACACCTTTGGAACGTAATGCTAATATACTTTTTTATACAACCGTTATATTCTTGTTTGGTTCAACATTCAATGCTCATTTATTCTCATTTATTCATTGTTCGCTTTCAGTTCCGTCGGAGCTAAAGTTATATCCCTCAAGAATGCGTGTATTATTGCGACGATTTTCGAAATGTTGGGTGCATCTCTCGTTGGTAAATATAAAACGGATATTTTTAATTACTTGTTTTTCTCGCTTTTGCATTTTCTAGGAAAAAGCTTTCCAGTTGCTTATATTTATCTTCTACAATCTACATTGTCATTGTCACAACATCATCTAAGAAGAGGCAGTCAACCGAAAGAAAACACAACTGTATTTTTCAATTCCTGTCTGTCATATTGCTTTTAATTCCAATTAAATAGTAGCAGCGTATCACCACCAAAACCCTCGTCATCATGGATGTGGACACTTCTGTTGTACAACAGTGGGTGCTTGGCCTTGGATTTGTGGTGTCATTCATTTTGGCGTTTGGAATAGGGGCAAATGATGTAGCCAATTCATTTGGAACTAGCGTGGGTTCAAGAGTTCTGACACTTAAGACGGCGTGCCTCCTCGCCACGGTCTTTGAGATTAGCGGCTCAGTACTTTTAGGTATTTTTTAGATGAACTTCACATAAGTGGAGATATGTTTAAATGATGGTCATGTTGAAACTGGCTACTTTTATTAGTTCAGACCCCTAGATTGTTCTGTGACATTCGGCATCCAAAGGCGTCAAGACGCAATCCCACTCCGGAGAAAATTCCGCTCCACAATGGAGATTTTAAGATATAAAAAAGTAATATTAAAAAATATCCTATGCAACCACATAAACAGCACTAGTATCACAATGCCCCGTTGTGCTCTAGCATTTTTTAGAGTTCTCTTTTCACAGACACATGATTTTGTACCTTACTTTATAACGCTCTTATACAGCGTAAAATCCTATTTCGGTCAAGTGGTCGAAAAAAATGTAAAGAAATCAAAAAATTGAAATCCAGCTTTGGCATGGATCTTAGAATGCCGAAAACGGAACAACTTATGGGCATGAAGGAAAAAATTATGAATAGCTTAAATCGTCATATTCTTATCAATAATTAGCATCAGTCAAATCTGTTTGAATGAAAAAAACAGGTCGCATCAATGAAAATTAACATTTTATTAGGAAAATGTTTATTTACTATGTGCACGGTTTAGCAAATTTTTTATGTCGTATCATCATTTGTGTATCAGACTAATTACTTTGTAAGCTGTGAACTAGTATGAACTAAAAAAATATAAATGCTCTACTCCGCATTTTGCACAAGTTGTTCTATATTTAGCTTTTGTACTTTAGCTCTCTTACCTCAGCTTTTTTCATTGCAAACATTTTGTCACTTGCTGACAAGCTTAAATAAAATGATTAGTAGGTTATTTTTATTTATCATTTTTAAAATGCCCTTTGACCACTTGAAAAAAAATTCATTAATGCCAAGCAGTAAATTATTGATGAAAAGAAATACCTATTCAGGATATTTACTATTTACTTAACATCCTTTTCTCTGATATAAAATGATATAGACTATTATAGGTATATTTATAAAGCATGAGTGCATCTATTGCAGGCCGAATTGTAATGAGACGGTTTATTTTTTATTTTTGAAGGAAAACAAGCATGCAACATTTGAACAGTTGAATAAGTGTTGATCTTTAGGCAAGATAAAGTAAAAAAAAATAGTAGTTTTTTTCAAACAGTCTAGCAAGGCACAACATTAGTCTTTTCTGCCAAGAATTTTATGAGCACAAGGCATTTGAAAAAGTTAAGCAGTCCATGCATTAAAGAAATGTGTGATTTCTTTCTTCAGATTTGGCAGCTACTAATATAATACCTATTTCCTCTATACTCCACACAAAGTTGACAGAATCCAAATTTCGAAATATGAGCTTTTGCTTCTTTTCGTGTTTCAGCATTTGCTAATTTTATGTACGATAACGTATCTTTCTCCTACGACGTTACAAACATATTATATTGTATCCACGCATCATCGCTTGCGCTTGTGTAATTTTCTATCGTCTCTATGAAATGCTAGATTGCGATATATTATAGAATCATGAAAAAGTGTAACGAATAAAAGTACTAATACTAAACGACTCATTTACTTATCTGCGCAGTATATTTTATAAAGTGATATCTAAGCAGTTGTTAAAACTGTACTTGTACATGCCTTGTTACAAAACACTTTCTCGCACGATATTATTATAAAGTGAAGCGTCTTTTTTAAAGGCGATAATTGGGTCGAAAAAATATCACCAGGAAAATGCTATATAAAATATAAAAGATGCGCGCTATTTTAATTTATGCGAGATACAAAAAAAAGTTTGTAAACAAAGAAATCATTTTTATGATGTAATATAGGCTACAAGGTCTCTGATACAATCCGGAAGGGAATCATAGATGTGAGCCAGTACCAGGATTACCCTTTGGAGTACATGCTTGGAAATCTATCAGCTTTGGGTAAGTGTAAAGTGATATCTAAGCAGTTGTTAAAACTATGCATGTACATGCCTACTTATAAAACACTTTCTCGCACGATATTATTATAAAGTGAAGCTTCTTTTTTAAAGGCGATAATTGGGTCGAAAAAATATCACCAGGAAAATTCTATATAAAATATAAAAGATGCGCGCTATTTTAATTTATGCGAGATACTATGTACGACAAAAAAAGTTTGTAAACAAAGAAATCATTTTTATGATGTAATTTGTATACAGGCTACAAGGTCTCTGATACAATCCGGAAGGGAATCATAGATGTGAGCCAGTACCAGGATTATCCTTTGGAGTACATGCTTGGAAACTTATCAGCTTTGGGTAAGTGCTATATACACCAAAAAGATGTATTTCCACTATGAGAAAAACATAAGCTGCTTAAGTTATGTAGCATACAAAAAAACAAATTACATTTGGGGTTCCCGAAAGTTGGCCACGCCATGCCACATCACGGCCACACCACACCTGTAATAGATTAGATGGCATGTTAAAGGAGCGACACTGAACACCCACTGAATAATGCAAAGGCGTATTAATAATTTACATTATGCGTTGTTGTAGGTCTGAAAATGGCAAATGCCAGCAAAATTCTAGAAAATTTTTCATGATGATGATGATAATTTCATGTTTACTGTTAATGTGAAAGCGTGGTCTGAAAATGCAATGCTTTGATGAAATCATAGATCTTCTTAAACCAGACACATTGTGGGGAATAATATTTTGCAATGCACACTTTTTCGGTGTATCAGTGTTGCGTATCTCACGTCCAGCTATAACTGATTTCCCAATAAACTTTTACTTTTTTGCCTCATGCATTTCCATTACTATGTTCTGCAGGGTTTCTGAATAATGCTTTCTTTACCCTTGCATAATAGATGATTATTGGGTAATGATTTTTCTTTTGCATACTTTAGGGGGCAGTGCAATGTGGCTAATTATGGCAACATTTCTCAAGATGCCCATCTCTGGAACGCATAGTATCGTTGGAGCCGTCCTTGGATTTTCTCTTGTTGCTCGAGGATTTAACGGAATCAACTGGTTCACGTTGGGAAAAATTGGTAAGAACCAGATATCAAATTGTCCTTGGATTTTCTCTTGTTGCTCGAGGATTTAACGGAATCAACTGGTTCACGTTGGGAAAAATCGGTAAGAACCAGATATCAAATCAAAAAAAGAAATTTCACGGAAAATAGGTGTGATGAACGAAAATAAAAAATAGCAAATGTGGTACTTGACTGCTTTTACCGTCAGTTAATTTTGACAGTTCATTTGAAAAATGTACATGTTTATTCGCTATGAAACTAGAGCATTCAGAGAAAAATCACAAGAAAACACGAATAAAAAATGGTACACTGCCAAATAATATTCTACAGGTAAAATAGTAATAATATGGGATGATGATGTTATCAATTTCAGTTGGCTCCTGGTTTGTTAGTCCTATCCTGTTCTGGTATTGTATCTGGAACAATATTCATCTTGATCCGGAGATTTATTCTCAGTCGAACTAATCCCATTGAGCCTGGTCTTCGCTCACTTCCTATTTTCTATGGACTCACGTTGTTTATCAATGTGATTTCGATTCTATTGGATGGACCGGAAAGTGAGTTATTGAGATGCATACTAAAACTTTATGCTTTTATACAAGTTCCACGAAATAGATGAAATGCATTTTTTATGATATGATATTATAGCTTGTTTGCTAAACTTCTTGGAAATGGGGAATTGTGCGATTCTTGTTTACACATTAAATGTTTTTTAAACTTAATTTTAGTGCTCAAGATTCAGATTCCAGGGCTGCCAGGCTGGAGCGAACAAGCTTTTGGATGTTTAATCGCTGTTTCAATCGGACTGCTGGTTGCTTTGGGTGTGCAATGCATAATGGTGCCAAGGCTTAGGAAAACGTTGCAAGGTATGTGGATACACAAAACGCGATAAGAAGTCTGTAAAGTACAGATGCTTATACTTTCCTGCTAACTTAATAGAATGTAGCTCTATGTATACCTAAAATACATTTTGAATTTGTTCAGATGAACTCGGACCAGACTACTCTTCCCGTTCTGCTTCCAATAAGCAAGACCTTGTATTTGTAATTGGCAACAACGCTGCAGGTAGCAATGATTCCCCAGGCTCGTCTCATGATGCCTCTCCAATGAATGTTTCATTGGATGATATGCGCAAAATTAACGGAATCTCAGTAAACGGGGATGTAAAGAAAGACTCTGAACTTCCCTCGCTGCAAATCACAGACTGTACTGGAGCAGATGACGTTGACATCAATGTAAATCTTGCCAAGCACAATGGATACTACCATGGAATGGTGAATGAGAAGAATATCCGTAATTACATGAGCCCAGAAGAGAAAAAGAAATTGCTTGAGGTGATTCCAATGGATGGACTAAGTCCAAATTCTAGTGCAGTGCCCCTTATTAAGGGAAGTAGCGGAAGCAGTGATGATGGAAATGATGTGGAGGCCAGAAGGAAGCGAGAATTCCTGGAGGAAATGGAAGAAAAGGATTTGGGTGATAAACCAGGAGTTGGTAGACTCTTCTCATTTTTGCAGATCTTGACCGCTGCTTTTGGCAGTTTTGCTCATGGCGGAAATGATGTTAGGTAAGTGTTTTCTCCCATTTCCTTGAAATAATGGCCAAGCTTTTTGTGATATTGTCGTACTGATTGTTTACATTTAATGATTTTTTTCTCATTATTTATTTATTTAGTAATGCGATCGGTCCACTCATTGCACTTTATCTCGTATTCGCACACGGCTCTGTGCAACAAAAGGCAGAAACTCCCATCTTTCTATTGATTTACGGAGGAATTGGCATTTCATTGGGTCTGTGGATTTGGGGTCGTCGTGTAATCAAGACGATGGGTGAAGATCTTACCAAAATCACACCGTCAAGTGGTTTCACCTATTGAAATCGGTGCTGCTATAACTGTACTCGTCGCCAGTAAAATCGGACTTCCCATCAGTACCACCCACTGCAAAGTTGGATCTGTAGTGTCAGTAGGACAGCTTAGAAGTAAAGGAGGCGTTGACTGGAAGTTGTTCAGGTAAACATAATTGCGTTGATACTGACATGTATTTTACACATGAATTTAATTGAGCAGAAATATCCATTAAATATAGAGATTTCTTACAATGCCCCATTTTTCTCCTTTCCAGAAACATCATTTTCGCTTGGCTGGTCACGGTTCCAGTTTCCGGTGGCCTAACAGCACTCATTATGTGGATACTGAAGGCAATCGTGATGGGAGATCATATCCACACTGGTACCGCAGAACCGTTGGCACTCATTGGAAATGCAACAAATGCAACTTTTGGTTCTAGATAAAAAAAAATGTGCAGCATTTGAATTTCCGTGTCGCATTTTATAACTCTCTTGAACAAAAATGTAACATACATACCTACTACAACTACCTACTGTTATGTAGATAGATAAATAGAAAGTTATACACTGGTACCGCAGAACCGTTGGCACTCATTGGAAATGCAACAAATGCAACTTTTGGTTCTAGATAAAAAAATGTGCAGCGTTTGATTTTCCGTATCGCATTTTATAACTCTCTTGAACAAAAATGTAACATAACCTACTACAACTACCTACTGTTATGTACATAAATAAATAGAAAGTTATGCATATATTACAACAAAATCAACTGCGTACATGTACATACAAACTGTTTGCCTATAATTTTGCCTACTGTACTACTACTACTACTGTTGCTGTATTTTCATCTTCTTCTTGTTTAAAAACAAAAGAGCGCATTTTTATTATCCTGAGAGAAAATGAATGAGAATCCAAGTCTGATAATGAANTACTACTACTACTGTTGCTGTATTTTCATCTTCTTCTTGTTTAAAAACAAAAGAGCGCATTTTTATTATCCTGAGAGAAAATGAATGAGAATCCAAGTCTGATAATGAAAACAATTTTTGATTTTTAAGCAGATTTACTTAAATCATATTACATACCTACTGCACTACAACTGCTAAACTAATGCTGAATTTACTTTTGTTTTTATTATTATTATCAAACATGTTTTCTGACAAAGATTTTTAGCGCGAAAAAAATATTGCGTTAATTTTGCAGTCAGATGCATTGTTATATAAATATTTTCAATCACTCACTTTAAACTGTATTTTTTCTTGTTTGCTTTATTATCTTCATTTAAAAAAAGAAAAAGAGATGTTTACTAATGACCTATTTTTACTTCTCTTTTCTGGGAGTGGGATTGTACAGTACATATAAATATTATTATATGAGAATATTTTAGATAATCAATGTTACATTGTTAGTTAGTTAATACACCACATTTATTGGGTGATGGATTTGTTTTTCTAATAATTGTATTGTAAGCCTGTTATTATTAGTGTAATGATAATAGTTGTAGAAAACTTTTCAAGTTTTCGTTGTAAAACATGTACTTTTTCCACACAAAAAAATACAAAAATATCTACTACAGCTTTTGTGTGTGCATGAAAATGAATATCCTGTTGTTATTGCATTACATAATGATAATGGAGCTTATAATACATTATCATCCTGGAATTCTATATATTATAGTTTATTATTGATGTTGTTATATCATGCATAAAAAATCACACACATGAGTTTTGTGTACGATTTTAATAATATATGTCTTTTTTATTCTTAAGTTCTTTTATATATTTATGTCAATTATACATACATGTAATAATAATAATCATATATTTTAAAAGTACTCTGATATAAAATGCATTATTATACTTCCACCATAAAAAAAGTGGTACCCCAACACACAAGATCAAAAAATATCTAAACACAGAGAAAAAAAAACAATAATGATCAAAGAAAAAAGTCCTTCGAAAAAGTCACAAAGCATAATCGGAAATACCACAAATGTCAAATCTTGTCTTGCTATTAAATCAAATTGTCGAACAAATTGTAAAAAGTACTTGTATAAAAATAATATTGATGGTATCTGTATGTACGTTAAATTGTACGGAAAAAGAGATTAAAGGCAACACCGGACTAATTGCACGAGGGACTAAAATAATTACCACTGTATGTATGCCTCTTTAGCATTTAAATGTTATTCCAGAGACGCATCAAAAACAACTAGCATTTTCAACGATGCTGTATTGCATTGTAAATATTCTTATAATAATAGGTATGTACATAAAATATGGGGTCACCGGCTTACTATAAAGTTCAATGACAAATGAATCCAATATTCATTAGCATCTTCTTCTCAGGGTCATGGCCTTTTACTGTAAATGATATTATTTCACTGGAAGCATAATATTATTCTGATAACATGATGCTCTGCAGTATACATTTTGTTATGTACATAGAATATGGGGTCACCGGCTTACTATAAAGTTCAATGACAAATGAATCCAATATTCATTAGCATCTTCTTCTCAGGGTCATAGCCTTTTACTGTAAATGATATTATTTCACTGGAAGCATACTACTGTTCTGATAACATGATGCTCTGCAGTATACATTCGCTTCTTTATAAAAATGGCTGAGCATTTCATTCCAATGAATTATGTATGTAGCGATCTACTGATTTAGAAAAAAATATATATCTGCATTCCTTCATTTTCTTGCAAAGCATTTCAATCTCTAAACTTTCTCTTTACAACTTCAGGCAGTGCACAAGCATAAGCCATCACACACGCTAGGATCCCTCCAGCCCAAAACACAAAACACATTCCCAGATTAAGCCCAACTCCAAGGTCACTCTTGTAATACTTGTCCGTTACGTAGTGTGTGCCGTTCTCAAACCTGCACCCGGATTCAAAACTAATTTTTGTACATTCTGAGCCAACCTCGTTTCTGAATCCCGTAAGAAGCCCGTCTTGAAAGATTTCCGTGTGGATTAGTGCGCTAGCATAACGAGGCTGGAGGGCATAAGTCAGGATGTATTGCCAGTCTGGAAGAGAACGAAGGGCACGGAGGGTGCTGGATGATAACGTCAATGCCAATGAAAACTGTGCGATGAGCAACGCTGCTGAAATTAATTTCGACTTGATTGTGAGAAGAGCAATGAGAGTTTGTGTTTGGGCAAACGAGTAGCAGGTAAATAAAACCAAGGATATCAAAATGTACGATGGAGTGGGTTGGCTGATGTTGTACAAAACGGATGTTGTTGACGGGGAAGTCAATGATGGTGGCAGTGTACTAAAAGTTGGTAGAAATAAAAAATAAAACCAAGGATATCAAAATGTACGATGGAGTGGGTTGGCTGATGTTGTACAAAACGGATGTTGTTGACGGGGAAGTCAATGATGGTGGTAGTGTACTAAAAGTTGGTAGAAATAAAAAAGTTAATTTAGTGGCAATATATTCTTTTGTCTTGCTTTCCCTACGTGAAAGTTTTCATATATGTTTGTGTACGTATAAGCTTACTGATAAAAGACTCCGCCGGCAATTAGGCACGTGGCAAAATTGAATGGGGTGCATGCAAGCACGTGAGAAAATATAAATAATGGCCCTGAGTAATGACCAGAGCGAGATTCCTGGTAGTAAAGCTTGCGAAACCGTGGGACTGAAAAGGGATGTAAAATTGCAAAAAGGATTAAATTGGCTTGTTTGTTATTTACAAAAATCCTTCAGCGTCATTACTTGAATGTATGCTAAAAGATTATTTAGTTCCATTGATGCGCTGCTTTTGCTGCTGCAATATATAAACTTACAGTTAACTATTGTGCACCAAATCCCTGTGAAGTAGCACAAAGCAAGTGTGTTAAGTATTAGGCCGTTCAAACTGACGTAAACCTGAAAATAAACGTAAATACGTCTTTACCCGAAACAGGAAAATGAAAGCGATTATTATTATTACCAATATACTTACGTGTTGGTATCTGTCCTTGATTCCAAAGTAAAATATCCACATGAGAAAGAAGAGAAACGGGAGGAAAAACACGTTGGTGAACACGTTAATAAGTCCTTGAATGCTAAAGAGGAACGTTGACGAGTAGGCTCTCCTGCAAAACAGGAAAATGAAAGCGATTATTATTATTATTGCCAGTGCCAATATGCTTTTTTATCCCACATCCAAGAGACGAAGTGAAGCGAACGTGATCAATTAGCTTTAATTTGGTTTGCTTGTTTTGCAATAATAACATGCTATATAGATGGATTTATTCTGTTTACATGACACAAGCCGCAATCTTTTGTAGTGCTCCTGCTCTCCCAAGTGAATGCATTGGCGTCACGGATCCCACCGGTGGAATAGGGCTGTTTCCGCTAGCACCGTTACCATTGGCCTTGCGAAATGGATTGCCCTCCAGTTTAAACTTTTCAACTAGTAACCCGATTTGATTGCTCGACTCGATGAATTTCTCGTGGGAACGACGGTCTACCGTGGATAGGCAGAGATAATAAATCAATGCGTTTTCAATCTGTTAAAGTATAGAATGGAATAGTACAATCATGAAGTTGTCTTTTCTTTAACTAGTAACCCGATTTGATTGCTCGACTCGATGAATTTCTCGTGGGAACGACGGTCTACCGTGGATAGGCACAGATAATAAATCAATGCGTTTTCAATCTGTTAAAGTATAGAATGGAATAGTACAATCATGAAGTTGTCTTTTATTCATCGCCGATTTATGTCTCTCTCTGTTTCTTTTGTAAACTAAGCAAACCTCTGGACATGGAAATCCGATTCCTCTGAAATAGTCCAACATGCTTCTCGTATTTCCACTATACACCACATCTCCTAGACACAAGTACGTCACTCTGTCGAGAAAGGGGAAAATGTCTGAACGGGGCTTTTCCATGGTCAGAACAACAATGCGTCCATACTTTTTTGCGTAGTTTGATAGGATTGAGATGATGAAATATGTGTTTAACGGGTCAAGGTTCCACGCAGGCTCGTCGGCTAACAGTAATACTGGAAAAAAGAGAGAAAAATGTATATTGAATTTAAAAGGTGACCATTACTATCAAAGTACATGTCTTCTTCTTTGACTTTCATTTACCTGGATCTTTGATTAAATGTGTCCATACTTTTTTGCGTAGTTTGATAGGATTGAGATGATGAAATATGTGTTTAACGGGTCAAGGTTCCACGCAGGCTCGTCCGCTAACAGTAATACTGGAAAAAAGAGAGAAAAATGTATGTTGTATTAAAATGGTGACAATTACTATCAAAATACATGTCTTGTTCTTTGACTTTCTTTTACCTGGATCTTTGATTAAATGAACTCCTATTGCCAGTCTTCTTTTCTCACTTGGACTGAGTCTATCCACAGTGACACCAGCAACTTGCGTCAATGCAATATCTGCCAGAATCTGTCGCACACGCATTTTACGCAAAGAGGAAGGAACTTTTAATGTTAGGTAAGCTTCATACTCCAGCGTTTGAAATACAGTCAGCTCATTCATAAGATATCTGTCCGAGAGTCCAGTAACATAACTTCCACTTGTCTAAAAAATAACAATGAACAATTTATTAATAAAATTGGAATTTCTCTTTCAAAAAAATAATGAAATGAACTCACATGGAATAGTCGTCTGTTCATACTGACACCATTGAGGAGTACATATCCCTTCTTTAAACCTGTGTTTGCCCTACAGGCAATCACATCCAAAAGAGCCTTTTTACCAGACCCTTTCGATCCTAGAACTGCCATAATGTTTCCACTTGCAACTTCAAAGGAAACGTCCCTCAAAATCAACCCGCTTCTTGTTGTGCCGGTTATTTGCTTCACCCATGTTTGCGGTTCCACCTTCAAAAAGAAAATGTTCGTTTAATGGGTGGAAAACAACGAAACTGTTGGAATATTTTGCTGATAATTTAAAACAAAAAATAATGTCTTACATGACCAGTATAGTATAAATTGGAAACTTCCAGTACATAGTCACTGGAAAGATTGTACAGTCCCAGACCAGCTCCATTTGCACTAGAACCTACTGGACCTCCACCAC
>JAANSP010002254.1:0-13217 GCA_036850745.1 Homidia socia | reverse complement strand
GTCGAGCGCAATATGACTGATAGAATCATAGCGCGTGAACGAGTGCTTCAAGCCCATTGAACTGCAACGGTGGTGCGGGGCTGACATCAAATAGTTGGGTGCGTATTTTTAATTACAATTTCAATTATCATATATAGAATTCAGTTGTAATGTATCACCTTCATGCATTACAACAACAACTGCAGCTCCTGTCCTTTACTTGTTCTGGTACTACTTAGTTTACGTACTGACCTTACTTATTGACTACTGACACTACTTGATTAATTCACAATGCAACGCGAATTAACAAGTAAAACCTTCTTCCAGCAGCATGTTCCTTTACGGAAATGTTAATAAGTTCTCCGAGCACAGTAGTGAATATCACTACTAAGACTTTACACATGTTAGCGGTTGTACTTTCCGTAATCACAGTTTTATTGTTCGCTTGTTTAACTTTTGTATTATATCTTGCTGGACAGTTGATAAGAGGAAGCTATAATATAAAAGTATTCAATGTAGAAAACGAGCTGTTGAAAATGAGTTTACTCCAAATTGTGAGAACATTGATCATGAGCTATCTTGGGAGAAATACTTAGGACCGCATCCAACGAGGTATAGTCCAAATGTAAATTGTGTAAACTGCTTTAGAGATTTTTATTTCACTTTGTAAATATTGCAAAAAAGGTTTGCATTCCTTTAAAAAGAAAAGATATTTTCAACCAAAATTTTATAAAAATCTTATATAATAATAATAATATATATAATAATATAATAATAATGTTATATAATAATTAAAAAGAGTTTTTAAGGATATGTAGGAGCCAGCACGCGAATCCTCCTCCAAATTTTTTTGGTGGCTCATGTTATCGACTGTTTTATGTAGAGATTAGTAAAGTAATTTCTAATTTTGGACTGCGGTCCAACATGACTTTAGGGCTTAACATTAGTCATTTCTTTCTGCGAACTCTAGAGCGTTGGGGGCAATGCCATAATGGCTGTTATATTTAGTGAAGCAACAACCACTTCAATCGATTATAATTTATAACCAGTAGATGTACTGGATTTTGAGATCGTCCCTCTAAAAAACCGTAAAGCTATCAATAAACTTCACAAAAGGTTTAACCCTAACAAACAGTGTGCATGCTGCCTCCTGCAAGTTTTCTCATTTTTTTATTGTGTACTCCTAAAGTACTCATTTATACATTAACTTGTTAGAATTACAAAAGAACTGTGCATTAACATGTTCCGTAAGAGATGGTTACAAATATTGTGACATCTGTGAGTATAGATCTTTGAACGAAATTACAGCATTTATAAAACTCTTCAGTCAACGTACTTGGCAACCGCCAATAAAATTGGTTGAAACAGGTTCTTATTTAATCCATTTTGTGCGTAGGGATTGGCACATGTGTTCAAACAATTGCTAACCTAGTTCGTTCAGAACGGACTTTGCTCACGATGTAGTAATATTCGAGTAGTCTTTAGGTGGTCAGCATCTAAAATGGAGTGTTATTTCAAAAAAACTTTGTTTTTCACTTATACGGTCTAGAGCCGCAAAATTGCAGCAACTGCATAGGGTGTCTTCGGTGCAGAATGCTTACATTATCCTGCAGAAACGAACAATTAAAATATCTTTTTATGAACCTGGGTGACTGCTTTACAGTATGTCGCGCGTTTCATCTTCCTAAGGAAGGAGTTACTCGGAGTGAATTTAATTGCAGCAAGTGCTTAAATAAAACCGATCGAATGTTTTCTTCTTCTTACCCCCTGGTTTTCAGACATTTGTTAAGCAGTTGTTTTGTGACTGGTCAAACTGCGAAAGTTTTAATATAGAATATTATGTAGACAAAAATTTCTAAAGAATGTCAATCTGTGAACAGTGTTTTCGCCGGTTTATTAACCCGTCTATTAGACTAGATCAGAGTATAAACCCAGTGCAATCTGTGTTGAACAAAGTATATATGTTCAAAACAATGTGTGCTGGTGAGAGATGTTTTGACAAATTAAAAAGTTATTACGTATTTTCCCGTCAACATCATTACTAGAACTCGACGTCCTACTCGCTTATCCGACTTTGCTTTCGTCCCGCATTGCAAACCTACAGTTTTGCAAACCTTTTTAACTACATTGAAACATTCATGCAATCTAGTTATGAATGGTTCAAGTGGTCGGGTAAGAAAGTTGTTTCGTCAGATCATTGTTGAGAAAGATTTTTCAACTTTTACGTAGAATGTTGGATTTCCTCCAAATTCAGTACAGTCAAGAGTTTTGTCACTACATGGGAACACTGCGCGACTAGCAATTGGAAGCATGTTAAATGATAGTCATAGGGATTCACAACTATAAGAAGAAATCAAATCGTATGATGCCCAGTCTCGCGACAAAACGGCATTGATTTCCATACACTTCCTTAGGGACAGCATTCATTGGTCTGAGTTTTGATAGACCAATTTAAGTAATTCGAGTTACTAGACGAAAACCAAATTTTGGAAAAAATGCAAATGTGATGGAATAATTAGTTGCACGCATTTAATACACCAAAATGCCGAGATTGTAGAATGCTACGGTTTATTGTTCACTAAAACAAACTCGGATGTTCCACTTTGTTTTTATTAGTCAATTTTCCACACTTTAATTCTTAATTTTTGCTTATTATTTCCACTTTGAAGATTCGTTTCTTTTTGGGTTTGTTGTTTATCTCATACCCTTCTACTTATATACTTAATTTTAAGTAATAGGTACCTAGTCAATACATCTTGCTGGTACAACATTCGCTCTTGCATATTAATTCTTTTCAATCGTATTTTATTTATACAGACAGCACTCAAAGACTCATACATGTACGAAACACAATGACACTCCTGATGACCAAACTACGTGCCTCCCTTTAGCACTATAGAAAAATATAAATTTACCTTCGACTGCCATCTTCATACCTTCTACCCACCTTCTACCCACCTTTCACCGCAATCTATACTTTACGCGACTTTGACCGCTATATCATTACATTGATGCGTTGTCTCGTTCTACTCAATTTCAGGAACCTAAATCCAAAGCTGCAATTGTTGAGCAATTTAAAAACTCCCATAAAATTGTCGTAACGATGAATTGTACTTATCGTTCGTGATCGCTAAGCAATTCAACCAATTCGCTAAATACCCCCATGCGAATTCACGTTTCTTACTCATCTATCCTTTTGCAGATGATAGAAGTAGTATTAGTGTCTTTTTATCTTTTTTTCGGTCATCAAGAATATGCAGTGTATTTTTACTCTTTATAAATTGGTCGTTTAACGTGTAGATATCCGCTTAATTCTGGTCGAAGTTGGGTCAGCAGCAGCCTGGCCAGAATCGATTTTCTACCCAGATCTGAGGGGTAACGGCCTTTTTAGACAGCGCAGGCCACTTTCAACCCATTGCAGAGGTATTTTGGTTGAATTAGTGGTCTGAAGGAGTCAATGTGTGAACGTCACTATATTTATTTTTAATTACTCAAGTGCTGATGTTATTGTCGATGATGATGATATTGCTCTTTAGGTGATGTTGTTGTTGATGATGATGATTTAAATAAGGTAAAGTGCACATTGGTCCCAAAACCAAAAATTCAGCTGATGTAATCTACGTGTGCTACATAATATGTATATATTGTGTGTACGTTGTATCTATCATGTCAAAACACTACTAGTGAATGCCTGTGCGACCGTACACAGTGTCAGTCGCCAAACATCCGATCCCGGCAAAAGTACTTTATTCTTAAAAACACAGGCAGAAATAAGCAACCATCAAAAAACATTTTAGTTTTTTTCCTTTGTATATTAGGCTACCTGGGAGCATTGGCTGGAGTCGCTGTTCAAAATTTTTTGTTGGTGTGTGTCAGTTTTAGCGTGTATGCAGTTTCATTTTTCTACCTTTACTTATATTAGAGCGCTGGCCACATGGTTCCCTTTTTCTCCTCCAAAACTTTTCATCTTTTTCCTCATTTATTCATCATGCCTATGATCGAAAGGATTATCTCTATCATCCCCAGTCCTGATACGCCGTTTCCGCAAGAGGATTATTATAAAGTTGGACAAAGGCTAAAAATTAAATTATTTGAAGAAAAGTTTGTTTGTATTACGACTCTTGTGGGTGAAGTGAGACCACAATTTTATTTTCCAATCGCAGAGCTGACACAAGTGAGAAAAAGTTTAGTGAATTGTTATAATCGTTTATCACGTTCAGCAAATCATCTTAAAATACATAACCGTGGACAAGATTTTGACAGATGATTTTTTTATAACAGTGACTTTCGTGCTTGAAGATTTGCTGGAAAATCTTTTAAAACTTCTGAGAGCACCAAGTGTGATGCGTTACTACAAAGTAAAACAGGCATAAAAATAGTTAATGGAACAACTACGATAACTCAGGTGGACCCAGTGATATCGATTGAACAGTTGAGCGGCTTAATAACAGTGCTGGACCAACTAAACCAAAATGCGTGAATTTCCGCATCACATTTGGTTTTGGAGGCATGTTCCCTTCGTAAATGGGTCATGCAATTTGCTTCAAGTGAGCTACCTAACAAATAAACCGTATGTGTACATTCGCCACAATGTTTACGACTGTGCTGACCAAAAACAGGTTATAGAACTGTATATTCAAGATGCTGAGAAAATGGTTAGGTTGGTCAGTGCCCTAATCGATGCATGTCATGAGGGATAGACACCAGATCTAATACGGTTGGAGAACGGTATATACGACTTCAACAAGGGATTTAATCTTACTATCAGCAATGCCTGCACAGTGAAGCCATTTCGAGACAGCGACGAAGAAGTGGCATGGATCATCAGGTATACGACTCACGAGTTCCCAGATTACATCTCGGGGAAGGAAAAGAAAAAGTACTTCATCCGTTTATTAAACAAATGGATGAAGGAATTGATTACCAACATGAAGATTTAAAGTGAGCAAATTCCACCAACTACATCATCATCGTTCCAGCAACATTAAGTGTAAGGATTGTGAACTCCTTGTTTTTTAAACATTTTCAGGCTGTTGAGCTTTTACTTTTGCCCTGCTGCTTGCCAACAAGTTTTCAGTCTCACACTGAGGACGCCGTGGCTAGGTTGACACAGACAAAGAAAAGTCTAAATGTCGAGTAGAATTACTTGCATACAATTTCAACCAGTTGGATCATTTCTGCAATCAAATTCAATCTTTCATAGAAAATCATAACGACAAGCTCTTACTGGTTGTAACAGGAACGTTTCTATTGAGCCCTAAGAAAATTTTGTTATACACTCATTCTGACAACACGCTACTTGAATCATGGGTATAAATATATTTATACAGCTTTATTAATTAATATCCGCCGGTGCTCTTACTTTTAGAAACATATTCTATAGTAAAAATGGCGGCAGTTTCAATGCTGTGCAAAAAATAAAAAATCATCTCAAATTTAGAAATCCAAACACTGTGAATCCCGATATTCGGTATTAGTCCATAAACTCAATCATGAAGCTACAATGTTACGTTTCCCTGCATTACACATTTAATGCAATCCAATGGTTGTGCGAAATAAAATCGCAATATAATGTTTTCTCATCATCGCTTTCTATTCGTAGCCTGATTCCATCATTGTAGTTTCTCACAATTAGTTTACGCATTGTTTTTACAGCTTGTCCCATCAAGATCTTGTTATGAGAGATTATAGGTGTTACCTTACACCACATATAAAGTAATTGAATGAATCAATTCTGAAGACTTTTTCAGTAGAAACATCGACAATATACAACGAAGAAATAGTATTTGCCGAGCAAATTTTATCATCTAACTGGAGGAACGTAATGACCAGCTGGCATCGCATTATTCAAACCTCAATAACTTCAAACAAGACGAGCATTTTTAATCACATAGTTTGTCATTGGGAAAGTACTGATATGTATTTAACTTCTTAGATTTTTGTGTACATTTTTACCGCAGTTTAAAAATCTTGTGTAACTATCACGATTTTATGTTTTATTTAAAAAGGGTTTCTCTTTTTCTATCTAATTAATACGGTTTATTCATTGCTTGTTGAAATTTAGCCGGCTTCTTCCCAAAACTAAGTACTAGTACCCTTTTATGCATACGAAGATTATCCTTAACAAATTTTGTCCACTATACTGCTTAAAAATTCTAACGATCATGTACGCTCCAAGTTAACGATCTTTTTAAAAGATTATTCATTAAGTAATGATTGAAGTGAAATGAATCATGAGTCTTTTTTACCTGTAATTATATTTTACGTACAAATAGAAATTTACGACATTTATTAGAAAAACTAAACTGTCATTGCGGCATCGTGCATGTTTTTTTTTAAAATTTTAATTTAATAGCAATTTCTAGATTGCACTATTATGCCATTACTTGCAGATCATTTATTGAAAATATTTAATGCAACATTTAATTTAGTAAATTTTAGTAACGATAAAAACTGCAGTAACTTAGTCGACTGCCCGTGCTCAGAAAAAAATCTATTTGGTCAAGTTATTTGAGTAAATACTTCGATTTTCTAGAACAGTAGAAAAACGGCACATGACCCATTGACTCAACTCGTCAAGATTACAAGCACCACGTTTTTGACATATGCGGTTACGCATCTTACATACGAATTTAAGTCAGGAAAGTTATGCAAATTTTACATATTGATGGACAAAGGATGCTTTTTTACACATACTGACCTTGTTTAACGCACAAACTTTCCACATATTATAATGGGAATTAGAAACGAATTTGAAAGTGAACCATCAATGGCTAAAACATTTTCCTAAACTGTTCGCGCTCAAACTGCTATACGGGAATGTACAGTTATTCTCGAGATGTTTTAAGCAAGTGAAGAAAAATGATTTATAATTGATGCTAATGAAGGCATGAACTTGAATGCATGCCCGAGTAAGATACTTGGATATGGAAAAAAGCTATAAAACTATTATTTCTTTCGTTTACGAAGTAGGTTTTTCCACTCGGTTATCAATAATGAATTAATAAATATTATAGGAAACTTTACAACGAGTGTTTTATATCACAACTTTTAATCATTACTGCTACTCCTGATGAGCATCTGAGAACGCAGGGAGAAACGTTGGGTCACTTTTGAAAAAATAAAATTGTTGATATAAAACGCTCGTTTCCCATAATATTTACTAATTTCCTTATTCAAAAATTATTTCTTTCAATTTTATCTTTGATATCTGCTAACTTCTTAACTATTTTACATTTGTTCTCGACTATGTGTAAATTATTTTTGTAAAAACTCTCGTAATTTTTTTATCGTTACTTATTTTTATAATCACGCTAAACGGCCTTGCTTTTTTTCTTTATATTGTAACCAACTAATTTTGTATATCCCCGAAAGAAACTTTTGGGTCAAATCGTTTCTTTAGATATATCTTATGCTTAAATTAATCCTTCACAATTTACTAAATTTACTGACGTTACAATCCAGGAATCCATCGGAGATTTCCTTTTTGAGATGATGGAAGTGGTCGGATTTGATTCCTAAATGTCTTGCATTGTTCCTGGGTGGAATTTTTTTTCTGTGGTTGAGTTTGCGTGACTCCCTCTCAGCATATTTTAGTATGGTACGTACTGAAAAGAAATATAATTTGCCAATGAAATTCAAAATTTTAATTTGCATGATATTTAAGTTGTAACGACTAAGTGCATGAAGCTACAAGCATTACCACAATTTTGATTGGTCATCATCTCCTTCAATTAAGTGGCGAACAAACGCATGATTTTGTTTGGTTTTAGTTCATTCAAGCCAACCTAAAATCAACAAAGGGGTACGGTTTTTGTAAGAACTGCAATAAACAAACAGTGAACTCGACAAAGAAAATGCTTTCGTATGTGGCTAGGGCTCGACTCAGCCTTAATTTTATGCTAGTCATAGTTGGGACACATTTATTTTAAAAACATTTAAGGCTGAAGCTGCACCTTTTTTAATTACGGAAAAATAATAATTGCATAACAGCAAGTAATAAAAACTGTTTCCGTTCCGATGGTGTAGTTTGCTTTTTTTTCGAAAAACTGTTATTTCCTTACCACATTACTTATTGCTTGAGTTCAATAGTTATGCCCATTATAAGTACGTGGTTCTGAAAAAATAGAAAGAACGCTGACATTTACTAAAAACATTCATAACAGCAAAATAAAAACCTTATACTGTTACATGATTGCCCAATCATTAAAAAATTGATGAAACTCACCTGAGTGTCACAGCAAATCGTCACATTTCTGTTTTTGATGTTCAAAGCTTCATTTGACACACTAAGGAAAAGATGTAAAGTCTAAATTGAGTTTATGAGTGCATTTACAACAAAACTGCAAAAACGGTTGACTAAAATAATCGTGCTTACTTTACATACTTTTACTAATGGACACTCAACTGCAGAAAGCTTACAATAGTAAATTGCATAAAAAACCAATTTTTTAATTACATTTTTTGCAGCACAATAATATGGTTAAGAAGAGTAGTAAAAACAATATTTTATTGCGCAGCAACAAGTGTACAAGCATAGATAGCGGAATGTAAGCCAGCTGCGGCAGAAAAATATTTAGCATTGAAGAGTATGTAAAATAAATAAGCAACCAAGTACTGTGTGCATTTTTTCGATTCAGCCTGAAACATTCAGGTTTCTTGGCAGTGGAGGTGGGTAGATACGTAGTAGGTAGGTAAGTGAAATTTTTGTCACTCATTTGATATTCGTAATCAATCATATAGCATAAGAACGTCTCGTTGTTCATATTGTGAATGCGGTAGGCGAGTATAGAAAAAACTCATTTTAGCACATGAACACCGTTCATTCTAATTGCGTTGCAATTTTATACAATGGGAGGAATTCAACAACCAAACCTGTATAATTTGTGCACATAATAAATTTTCTTTAAATAAATTTTAAATAAATTTTTTATTTAAAATTTTTAAAATGCAGAGCTGCCTAATGCCGAGTCATTTTCCTTTGATTACGGATAACAGTTTCCAAAATTGGGATTACGTATTACTTACTTTAAGAATAATAGTTTCTACAAAATTTTATTGGGATTTCGGATGGCGTGATCCTGGGAGAACTATTTGGAATCAACTAAAATGTTTAGAATTTGCAAATTTTGTAGCTTTGGGGAAAACAGTATATAACAAAATGTCATAGTCAAAGAAAAAAGGTTTTTATGAGTGACTTTACTCATATTTATGTGTGTTAAAGGTACTTTTAGTCAATTTTCTGCTGTTTAACGAGGTTTTTCATGAAATTTGGGATTGCTTTTGGGATTATGTAGGGAAACTTTTCCGAAAGTTAAATTTGTTGAACGTAAATAGTTGCATTTTATTGCCTCATTGAAGTGCAGCATCTTTCCATTACAGTTTTTAAATTTTCTGTTTTTGAGTTCTCGGTTTTTAACCTGTGGATTAGCTCTTTCCCACTTGAAAAATCTATAAGAATTTTGAAATCTCGTGCTTGGATTTGTTGGCGCATCTCTTCTTGCTTCCGGTTTACTGGTAATTTTCTTACTGCCACACAAGGAGTTTCAAAATTTTGTTTGGCACGGGGAAAGCGGAAGCATTTTCTCCCAGTGTTACATCAGTTTCAAAATTATGGTAGATAGCTGGCGGTTTTATTGCTTGAATTGTGCTTAGCAAAGCCTTTAAGATTTATAAAGGGAACAATCGGATATATCACAGCAAAAATACTACTTTATGTCGATACCCTGTCAAAAAAACCTAAAAGAAGGTTAGCTCAATAATTGTTGAAAACCAAATTATAGCTTCGCAACTAATAACAAGACTTCATCTGTGTTTAGATTATGTAACCTGGGTTTCAAATCATACTTTTTGTCTTCGGTCATGATGAACATGTTGACAAACGAAAATAATTTTAAAGGTTCAAATACTTGCTGAACCGGAATGATCCTGTATCTTACAAAACGTTTCTTTCAGAGTTTAAGTGCTAGCTTATTACATATAACAGTGGATACACTTGTGAATACGTTTCAAACAATATGAAATAGCATATTTGTGATGGAACAAATCATAAGTTTTTTGTAGTCGCGTCTTGTCAGCTATTTAATGCGCTCCATAATAAGCATTTATTCAACAATGCACTAGCTAAAATACTCAAGAATGACTCCTGGTCTTATAAAGTTAACTTTTCCATTCGCAAACAAATTTTGTTGCTGCATCTATTCAAATGCAAGGAAGCGTAAGCTGTTGACTTTTTCCCCCATAACCTTGCTCGAATTGAGCTTTTACTGCTTGAATCTAATGAGAAATACCACGATTTTTTATTAGCTTGTTATTATTTAAGATGGTTCTAGCGAGAATTTATTGCTCAGTATTATTGAAAAAAATAATGAAAGTGCTTAACTGTTTTTATTACCAAGCAGATTCCCAAAAAAAGATTATTTCTCGTTTGGGCTGTAACAAAGGCGTGCATTTTTATATCAAGTTTCAAAACGGATCGTTCTAAATTTTCAAAAACAAGCCGTTGCATTAGTTAAGTTGCATGTAGACTGAATTTTGTTTACAACAAAATGGCAATGGGAATGGTCATCAAAATAATTGAACTAAACAGACGTAAAGATATAATCAAATTTATTTTGCTACAACATACATCAATGTGTTGTGTTACAATAAACTTTAAATTTAAAAAATATTGATCAAATAAATTCTAGATTGCTTCAAGTAATTAATTCAAATTTATCGCTTGCTCCTGTCGACTGTTTTGAATGAGCTTTCGTTAAATAACGACGTATTGGCTCCTTTTCATTGAGAACTAAAACATTTTTTAAATACGACTGTTTAAAGCAGTGAAAACGCCTATTAGCGTACAAACCCCAATGACAATGTAAGCCTTCATTTCCAATTCAATCATGACTGGAAATGGATTTTTTTATTTTAAAGCATAAAAAACATTTCATGAACATTTCAATATTTCATTATTTTTTGAGACGCTAATAATACCTCAATAAAACGATTAAGAGAGATGGCCCAGTACTAAGCGCTCTTTTTCTAGTATTGCAGAATAAAATTCCCACAGTATTTTGTTATTTGGATGCATATAAAATTGAAATCGTTCTCCAATCAGGTAACAAAAAAGAAATTCAAGTACCAAAGATGAATGATTGTTTTAAGAAAACTATACAGTCGACACATCTCACTTTAGCTTACCCGGCATACACTCCACCTTACCTGTTCAGCCGGACTGAACATGCTATGTATGTTACTCTACAAAAAATGCTGAATACGACTAAGGAGAAAATTTTCTGCAAAAGTAAAGTTTCATTGAAGCTACAGTCAATTAAATTTTTTGAATCTGAGCGCAAAGCACATGGTTTATATACAACATGTTCTTTTTGCATTGTCACATACAATCTCCAACCATTTTCCATTTTTCCTTTCTATGCATGCGCAAAGTGCTTAAATGAACGCGGCTTAAAGTATCATTTGTTATATATCTCTTGTTATATATAAGTAAACCAGAGTAAAAACAACTCATTTTGTAAACAATTTTCTATCGCACGCAATTACAAAGGGTTGGAGTTTCATGAAAAACAATAATAGAGGAAAACATTTTACCATATTTTCCTCTATTATCTATTATTATCATGAGAATGATTTACTCCTAATTAAGGATGAATAATTAGATTAAATATAATTTAGATTAAATAAATTGTCCAGTACATTAATCTAACACTTTGTTTTATGATTTAAGGTACTTCCTTTAAGTATGAATGTAAGTATTCTTTTTATAAGAATTATTATGCTCTTTGGTATATAAGAAAATATAACACGAATAAATGGATCATTGATATTCTGATCGTCATTGGAAGTAGACAAACTACCTCTGTAGACTACCACTAATTATTTTCTCACTCCTCTCCTGTGTGCAGAGTAAGTATGGAATGGAAGATTCACAACACACATAAGTAAAGGGAATGTCTCAGCTTCCCTCAACGCAAACAATATTTGCACACATTCATCATTTTGGAGTGGGAGTTAATTCTGATCATCCCTCCATTACTCCTATAAAACACGAACGTGACCGAATTCTGAGACGCGAGTCGCGTCTTTTCCGGAAGAAATATAGCTCCACTTGGTCTTATAACAGCTTCGTCCTTCTCCTAGGTGGAAGCAGACCAGGCGACAACTCCTCCGACCCAACCAACGACAGGCCAAACAGTCTTCCAAAGGATACGGGAACTTATTAGATAAAATTTCGACAGCGAAGTGAACCGACGACAACCGCTGCCATCATCCCCTCTGTCTCCAGATGCGAGTTCATACGGACAAGTATATTTGACGCCTCAGTTGTTCGCAACGTCGGGCACACACATCTTACGCTTGCAAGTAGATGTTTGTATTCACATAATAAGGAACTCGCCCCATGTCTCCCCTGAGGCTCCTGCTCATCTTGCCCATTCTCCAGCGGAAATAATAGCAAGGGCCCCAAGGGTGGATGATCAGCGTTCAACAGTGAGGGAGATTCCACCAGAAAGGCCGAAAGTGTCTTAAGACGACCCCACGTACTCATGAGACAACACCGAGGCCGATACCCAAAGAGAAAAACGGAACGAGTGAAGTGAAAAAACCTGAAGTTATAAGTGACTATTATGACCATTAGTCAATCTGTCCTTTTTCTCGGAAGGAACGGAGACAAAGATCGTCACCACTTACCTACCCACCCCTACTACTTACTTTACAAGACAGGTAAAAGATGTGACCACCCAAGAAGCAGAAATTGATCTAACATGGCTTCCCTTCTGTAATAGCCTTAATTTTTTCCAACTTCTCAACACGATTGAACCAATTTGTCTTCCGTCGATCAAGGAAGCTTCAAAAGTGTTAAAGAGCAAAGCAACTTGCTTGCCTACAACAACAACTTGCATGCCAACAACATTTACATCTGCGCCAGTAGCCGCTGCACCTATCCAACCAGCTCACCTAGTCTACTTATTCCCACGGTCTTCTTACACTCTATCCAATACTGCTCTGCATTGACTATGTTGATGCAATGTTAATAAAAATTTAATACACTTTCTGTATTGTATAAAAATTCATGTAAAATATTATTATGATGCTAAAATTCTTCTTTGATGATTCAGTTGTACTGAACCATGCCTTGCGATAAGATGTTCAATAAAATCATTGATCATCTTTTTCTATCCAATAAATAAAACCCGCTTCCTAATTCTTATTTCATATTCTTTGATATCTTTGTAACA
>JAANSP010002252.1:0-13221 GCA_036850745.1 Homidia socia | reverse complement strand
CAGGGATGAGTAGAAAGAGAAAGCATTTTTACAACGTTTTCGCTCGTCGCATCTCTCTCGGTTTTGTGTGAAGGAAAGAATGGGAAAATTTCTTGGAAAAGGGAAGGGACGCTACCACTACTAACTGTTACTACTACTATTACAACTGCTACTATAAATATGTAGGTATACTATATTGTCTCATAATATAAATGTGCCTAACATCAGCATTTCCATATACTTTTCCATCTTCATCCATCCATACTTTGTATGATTATCATTATTATTACTACAAAGAGAAAGAAAGGCAGCAGCAACATTAATGATGGTGGCAGCACTTTTCCATGCTGGTTATATAGCTGTTGCAGTTTTCCCACAACAATAGCTTTCTCCGTTCTTATTGTAAGAGCACGGATGGAAAAAAATAAATGGATGTTATTATACCAAGTTTGTTTTGGCGGTGGTAGTAGTGAGATACCTATGAACTTTTGTATAATGTCAGAAAGAATAAGATGGAAAAAAGGGTAAAATGCTCTAACAGGTGGTAGGACGCTAGATTTATATTTATATTAAGAAAGCATGTATGTGTGTGTGTTGGAAAGATGAGATGTACGTAAGTAGCTACTACTAGTAATAATGGCTTAGATTGTAGAGTAGGCACACATAAGTACATAGTAAAAAAGTAAGTTTGGCGGATAGAGTTGTTGGATAATGTTGTTTGTGTCCCATGTAGTCCTATAGGAATCACTTAAAGCTACTTACTTGCGACATATATGGCAAAACTACTTTTGCCATTATATACCTTGATAATATTCTTTACCTTGCTTCTGCTTCTACCTACACCACCACCACAACGACTAGAACCAAACAACAGGTCTAATTAACCAGAAAACAAAATAATACGGTTAGAAAGAAAGAAGACCATCTGGAAAAGCTGTTGTGTGGTGTGGTGGAGCGTTGTGGTTCGTTGTGGCTGGTTGACTGCGGCTTTTGAGATACGAGGAAGGATGGAGAAAAGAAGAGAAACAGCTAGGAAACTGCTGCTTTGATGCAAGCGGGAAACGAGTTAAGAGACAAGACAAAGAAGCAAAAGCGGGGAGGTGTATCATTTAAAACTTGTAAAAGCACTCAAACTGATGATCATCTTCATGATGAGTTTGCCATTTGCTTCCCCTGCTTGTCTGCTTGCACGCAAAATATTTTATGTTGCTAAAAATTAAAAGCTACAAAAGTAGCACATTTTAGAACAAGACTAGAGATTGAGAGAGGGAGAGAGAACCCAAGAGACAGCAACACAAACAAATATTTATTTTAAAAAAGAAAGATAATGCGACGTTACAAAGATATGCTTTCACGGTATGAGAATTTTTTTAAAACTTTTTTTGCTGTTGCGCAGTTTGTTATGATCTTATGATCTTATGATATACTGGTGTACACTTTTCATTAAAAAATATATGACATATATTCACCACACAGACAAGCATTATTTATTGTTCATTATGTATTCTTGAGGAGATTTGAGGAGATGAGCAGAGAGGAAAAAGAGGAAAAAGAGGAAAATAGGCAGGGAAATCATGAGAAATGGGTCTGGCTGCTTGGCTGTTGTTGTGGAGGAAAATGGTGAATAATGACAATAATGATGAAAGGCATTGATTGTTCCTCTTGCCTACCTTCCTAACTAGCAAATATAGCATGCTGCTGGTGGAAAAGTAATATCCTTTCTCTCTCACCCACTACCTCTCATTTTCTGTCTCTTTTGCTCTCTCAATTTTCCTCTTTTTTCGCCACCGCTATCTCTCCGCAAAATTCATAAATAATGGCTTTGATTCAATTTTATTTTGTTGTGCGTCATTATGTATATTATCTCTCAGCTCATGTCGTGTGTATGTGTGTCTGTGTTTTCACATCGTAAAATGCAACCAAAACATGAAGCAGAGAGATCATCATGAGAGATGAGTCGAGAAAAAGGAGAAGCAATTCTACAAAATATTCTTACTACATCTCCCCATGTTCATCCACGTATTCCCAAATAACATCAGTCGTAGTCATTGCGTCTTCTAATGTAGTTAATAAAGTTGGATGGAAAGAAGGAATGAGAATGACATGACTTTGCATTGCTTTTTCGTTTTTGTTGTTGATCATGATGACGATGATGATAGTGGCTGTAAAAGGATCATTCTGCCCATGATGATGATGGTATGTTATTTTTTATCATGGTGAAAGTTGTGTGTGTACGTAGCGTATTATTTTATTGTGTTGTATAATGTCTTCTTCCCATGTGCATGCTCTCTGCTACTACTACTACTATTCCTCTTACTACCTACCTGTCAGATTTCGGGTAGCTTGGCAAAGGCTCCGATTCAATTACATCTTTAGTCACGGACGCATTTCCTGTGGGCTCTGCTGATATACCCTGTTTTTTTTCTCGTTGTTTGTTCACGACCACGATGGAAGGTTTCTTGTTCCCTGAGTTGATTATTGACTGGTACTATAAAGAACAAGGAGAAAAAGAAAAAAATCACACGATATACATAAATACTTTTATCCAACTATAACTTGTACATTACGCGGCATTTCCCTCTCTCTACATTGCATTTTCATTTCATTATTATCTCCGTTGTACCACATTATATAATGACAAAGCGACAGCGTTGAGAACAAGCTTTAAAAATTCCAATTTCCTCCGAAATTCGCAAGAAAAAGGAGAAAGACGAAAGGCAAAAAGAAAGGCTATGATGATGATGATGGAACAGGAGAGGAGACTAGAAAAAGAGATTGGAATTGAGGGAACGAGAGAAAGAAAATGAAAATATAGGAATTTAGAATTCCTTCACATCCACAAATGACAAACACTGGGATCCTACGACTGTGTATACATAGGTAATAAGCGTATATAGTCCCATATAAAAAGCACAAAGAAAGACAACAAGTGAGTTGTTCTTTGACAATTCTCCGTAAGAATATATAAGACGTATGAATAAGAAAAAGAGAAGAGTGACGAGAAGAAAATAAGGCAAGAAAAGAGGATTCTTTTTCTTCTTCTTCTTCTCGTCTCCCCTTTCTTTCTTTTTTCTGGTTTTCTTTGTACAAAGGCGTTTGTGCGTTATTCCCTTGTACATAGCATCAAGTAGTAAGTCTACATGGGTAAAAACGCCTTGTTCCTCTGTCTCTCTCCTCTTATTTGGTTACGGACATTTTTTTGCATTGTTGGGTGACTTTTGTGTGGATGTACTTATTGTACTAAACAGCAGTAGCAGCAGCAAGTAAAGCAAGCAAAAATACAAGTGAGAGCAGTGTGGTGATAGTAATAATAATAGACTTGTTTTGTGTGTCGCTGTATTATTATTGGGCACGTACCTTGTCAAGATCGGATCTGAGCTGTTGAATCTCTTCCTCTTTGTCCAAAATGCGAAGTTCCAACTTGCGAATGATCTTGTCACGGAATGAGATCTCTTCTTCGAGTTGTTCAATGATTTGTTTTGCACTCTTACCCGAGGCTGCCACTGTCGTGGCCATATTGACGCTTTCTTCGTCGTCGTCGACGACGTAGCCGTTGCTTTTGCTGTTATTGTCGTCTTGTGATTTCTTCCTCTTTACTACTTCCACGTCTTCTTCCTCTCCCCGTTTTCTCTTATTTCCTTTTCTCAATTTCTCAATAAGAGAAACGGAGAGGCTTTTCTCCTTCCTCTTCAAAGGGGAACGCGACGTTGCTGACGACGAAGAAGGGGAAGGAGTTCTCTTATTTCCTTTTCTCAATTTCTCAATAAGAGAAACGGAGAGGCTTTTCTCCTTCCTCTTCAAAGGGGAACGCGACGTTGCTGACGACGAAGAAGGGAAGGAGGTGGTGGAGAAGGAATAGAAAAATTCTTCGACAGGACCGATGACAAAAACTACAATAAAATTTTCTGCTGATCAAATATGTACACCACTTTTTTCAAATGACATTTTACTTTTTTCTCAAAGAACAGGAAACTGATACAGACATGCAGAAATTACAAAAGAGAAAATGGTTGTAAAAATCGAATATTACACCACCCCCTGCAGTGTGAACATTTGATAATGTTGTATGTATCCCTATGTAAAGTATTACTTTTTACAATATTATTATTTTTTAATACAACACAGGTTTTTTCTCTCTCTCTTACTGTCTATTTTCCTCATAAAATGGATCACAATCACAACATCTATATATATGTGTCCTTTATTGTCGTTTTTACACTTTTTTCAATCGAGCCCTTTTCCTGGAAGAGGGAATTTTCTGGTGTAATAAAATAAAAATGTCTCTAAAGCTCTCCTTTTGATACTTTTCAGGCACCACTTGAACAATTTCCAATCCAAACTACTACTACACACAAGATTCTTGGTTTGAATGTATGTAGCTGTGTAGCAGCCTTATTTGTTGACTTTGCTGTTATTATTGTGTCGATGTTTGTTGATTTGGCTTGTCATTAGACTCTCTTCTTTTTCTCAGCTCCTATTGTACACAAAAAAGTAGTTTTTTACTCGGTTACAGCAAATGAGACGATGATCGTCATCTTCCAAGAGACTCGCTCATACAGATATGTAGGTAGACGATTTGTAGAATTTGTAGTCCTTGTTTATTTGCTTAGAATTCGCAGTAAACTAAAAGAGGATAGTTGTGTTGTTGTCAATGTGTAGATAAAAAAACGAAATTGATTTCATGATCCGTTCCTTCCATTCATCATATCGACATTATCAACGCCATCATCATCATGATCCTATTTTTAAAAGGCATTTAACAAGCGTGTTTCGCTAGAAGGCACGTGTTGTACTCGTTGTTATATATTTTTTTCTTTGCTTACTTTGCTAGAAGAGACGCAATATTTTTTTAGTAATCTGTGGGGAATAACTTTACATTTGCAATCTTTTTATTCAAGAGTTGAGAAAAAAAGGGAGGAGGAGGTATAGACAAGGTGTGTTTTTAGTATCATCAACGGCAGCGCCTTGTAATTACATTAGCCAATCCATTATTATTGAGATAACAATTAATTACAAGTCATTGTAAAACTGTTTGTTGTGCTATAGTACCATGTGTAAATGTACCTATATACGTACGCACAATTATTATTATAGTTTAAAGGGGTAAACGGTAGTCAATTGAGAGGTGTGAACAGGTGCACTTTGTTTGCTTGAAAATGCTCAATGTTCAACACTCCAAAAAAAATCCAAAAGCCAACACTAGCAACTATAGCATCACTAGTACGAACAACGGATGCAGCAGGCAAGCGAGCGCTACACAGTGTTGTTGTTGCGCTGATGATAATGACTTTATGACGCACCCTTCCGTTTTGTATTTTTCCTTGTGGTAGTTGGTAATAGTTAATGTTGACCAAAAATAAAACACAGGAACAAGTTGACGTTGATGTCTGCAACAAGGTGAGGAGAGTTGAAAGAAAAGTGGTAGTAGTTGTAACAAGCTAATAATAATATGATGTATGTGCTTGTATGATGATGTCCGTAGGAAACTTTATTATTAAGGCAGCCGCATTTTAAACATCAGTCATTTCATCTTGTCGTGGTCGTTGTCGTCATTTAAACAATTTTCTTCTCAAAAGTAAAACAACAGGTACATGTAAACAGCAGAAACGGCTACAATAATTGTTATTGCTCCTAAAGGGACGTTTTTTCTTCACTTGTCCATTTTAACATGTTCGTTATTCAAGAACAATCACTTTTCTGTCTTAATGTTCATTATTTGTACACAACTTGTAACATTTTTGATAGATTATTGTTTTTTGGTACTACTATTATCCCTGTGTACCTTTTGACCTTGAGTACAATTTCCACTTTAAATTATAACAAAATAGTAATAATAATATATCACAACACAATTTAAATTGGCCCAATTCAAACCTTAAATTATGGACGGGATATTATTATTATTGTTTTTTTCGTGTGAGAGGGCAGGGTTACTTAAATTGCAATAAAAATTTCCTCCACTAATGGAACCAGTCAGGGCACGCAGCTTTTTTATGCGAACCCTTCAATCAAGTCATTTGTGGCTTTTGAACAAGAACAACATTGATAATCTGGCAAATTAATCACCTCAGCGCGTCCCTCTAAATATACTATAATTGATCTCACTTTTATCAAACAATTTTTTTTATTTCTCTCCTTTCGTGTAACTCACTACCGATTAGTCCAAATAATAATCATTTAATTTTATGCAAATATAATATTGCATAAATTATTATTTTTTTGTGATTGGAGTGTGTAACAGCAGGAGTAGCACAGCGGTAGAACAAATCACTTGCTGGTTTGGTCCTTTAATTGTGTGCGTGTATGTAGATATTATTTATTGGAAGGCACCTGTAGAAAAATTAAAACAAAAACGATTCTGATTGATTGACAGGATTCAATATTATAAAAAAATGTTGTATATATGATTTGGAATGGATGAAAAAAAATTGCTGATGTGACCAATTTGCTAAAAAGTTCATTCGTTGTCAGTCATTTTAATGGCTCATCGTCAGAATAAAAACTAGTGTCTGAAATGATAACAGTATAATTTGATGACTAACAAGTAAGGACACGACTATCCCTTTTTTACCTTATCATGTTATTATTTTATTATTAATATTTTTAAAAAATGCATAAATAACAATGAAATGCGACGTTGTCTGCAACAAAGAACAACGACTTTATTACTATTATTATTATTTTGCGGTTGACTCTTGAAAAAGAAAAATGAATTGTTCTTCGTTCAAATCTGTATCTCTCTCTCTCTCTTTGCTCGTTATAAATAGATCAGTTCATCTATGATGAAGAGCAGTCGTGTGACAGGGTATAACTGAATGACTGACTCTTTATTAATTCGCCCTGCTTGGTTATATGCACGACACACGATGATGATTGCTCTCTTCTGTTTTTGTCTTATCATATCATATTTAGTGTGGTTAATCACATCGGCCAAAAGCATGCTAAATATAGACATTATTAACTTTAGACAAGCTACACAGTCCATGTATCAAATCAACTAATCATCATTTTCATCATCATCATCAAAACCGTACATATTATGGACAATAAAATATACATACGGACAGACTAATAAGTTGGATGGACTTCCATGTATGTAACCGTGTAAAATTAATGAAACAGCAACAGTAAAATATTATATACATTTTTATTTATTTATATCGCATGTTCTTCTCTCTCTCTCCCTCTCCGTCTCCCTATCACTTATATATCTAATAAGTTGGATGGACTTCCATGTATGTAACCGTGTAAAATTAATGAAACAGCAACAGTAAAATATTATATACATTTTTATTTATTTATATCGCATGTTCTTCTCCCTCTCTGTCTCCCTATTGCTTATATACCTTGCTATTTTTGTAGGGAAAAAAGGGTTGAAGGTTGACTAGATATTATTACCATTATGATGATGATGATGATGATGATGTGTGTGTAATGTACTTTTACATACTATATAGGCACATAAAGAACATAAAAGAGAATGTACTAAAATCTACTTATTTAGAACAGACTCCCATCATCCCATTTGGGCCTTTACGTGTTTCTTCTTATCAGCCATGGATAAGTTGCTTGTAAGTTGGTCTAGTACCTAATATGAAGACATTTGCATTGAAAATAAATGGAGAATGGAGAGATGCAATGTTACTAAAATAAAAGGTAAGTTGTTACAAGAACAAGTGTATGTAGGCATGCATGGACAAACATGCAGACACCCATAAATAGTTTGTAGGATGTGGATTATTATTATTATTGATGATGGAAGTGGAATAGGAAGGAAGAGGTCATGCAAGGCTTCCTTCTCCGTTTACTCATTCCTAGTTCTCAACGAGCGCGAAGACGACCCTCAATAATCTTCACTTCAACAAGTAGACAGAAAGAATATGATATATTATTGCGTTCATTCCAATAAAAATGCTCTGTTTAGGTTATCTCTCAGCTTTACCATAGTTTACCATCATTGTATTTTTTTTTTCAAAAAATAATAATCTAATAAATATAATCCATGCATTAAGGTTTGTCTTGAATATGAAAATGCTTATTCTGTTATTCTGATGAGAAAAAAACGAGATGGAACTGCTGCTGCTGATACTCTGTTTGTTTAACTAATATGCTGACATTTGGAATGCACTATAAAAATAAAAGCAAACTGAAAAATAAATGGAGCAAAATAGCTTTGCTGATAAAAAGGATTTAAATATAGACTCTTTCCTACATTTATTATGCTTTCTGTGAAATTTGAACTGATATTTGATACGGAGCTAAAAATAGATTTGTGTTTGTGGTTTTTTTACTAATATACAACACGACGACGACGACTATGATGATGGAGAGCGAGAGTATTCATACAAACAACAACAAATAGCACTTTACCATAATATATTATTACACTTAATATATTCATATTAAAGTCAGTGCAATAGAGAGGAAAAAAGTCAATAAGAGCCGAAATAAATATTTGTCCTTCTCGCAAATTTACTCTTACAGCCAAACTCTAACCACAAACATCAAACAACCAGCATAGCAGCAGAAGGAGCAGGAGCGGCAGCAGCACATAACCCATCACATTAAACATAATAATAATAATATATCTTATTGCATATCTTCGTTTCGTTTTGCTAGACTTTTGCTGTTTTTATCCGTATCGCCACTACCACAAGATTGCAATGTAAGCAAGTTTGGCTTAAAATAACATTTTCTTGTGTATTTTTACATTTTCTCCCTTACTAAAATATCAGACTGTGTTCAGTTTGTATGGGATATTTTTACACACTCATGCATCATCAAGATGATTATCATCACATTTTTTCTGCACTTTGCGGGCTGGTGCGTGTACCTTTGACTCTATTTTCTTTTTCACCAGTTTTATCTCGTCTCCGATGAATGCTGTGTACATACCTTCTACTACTACTACTGCTGCTGCTGGTCACTCGCTCACTTGTTGAGTTTTAACTTTGAAGATTACTTTTTTTATGCAGCAAGTTGTAGTAGAAGCAACATCGTAAAACGAGTGGAAAAATTAGCAATTGCATAATGTGAGCATGTCGCAGGCAAACAGAAGACGATAATTTTTTTTCGCTTGAAAACCTCTTCACTTTAAACAGTCCGCATCACACCACCATACCTCAACCAATGTACACAGCAAACACTCTATTGAGTTTGTTGGAGAAACGCCGCAAAGTCCGCGAATCATCATTATAAAGCTTACGTATCTGTACACGACACTTTTTATCGTTAAATTCCAAATACTTTTACTACTACTATTTGGAGAAACGCCGCAAAGTCCGCAAATCATCATTATAAAGCTTACGTATATGTACACGACACTTTTTATCGTTGAATTCCAAATACTTTTACTACTACTATTGTGACAACAATATAATAATGATGAAGTAACCGTTTTCAATAATTATTTATGAAGAAAAATAATCCCAATTTGTGTAACTAGTACCAGTACTAGTCAGTTTAGCTGGCAAGCACTCAACATTGCTGCTGAAAAACAATCTTACTTTGACGTGATTTCACTATTCAAATGCAAATTGGCCAATTTTTCTCTAAATTTTATTTATACTTGAACACGAGGTTGTGAACTGCTGCCATTGTTGTCGGGTTGTTTCTAGTTGTCTGGCTCTGACCTGCTGACTCCCCACTTATTAGTGATATTATGCATAGAGATAAATGATTATTATTAGTGGAATATGTATAATAACAATAAAAATGGTCTTTGCTACTCACATTCAATTGACTTTGATTTTTTTCAGGTAGGTTGGCACTTGGCCTGGCAGCATGTAATTATCTGCCTGTAGACAATGTATTGTATTTTCTAGCGTGGACCTGTGTGTATTAGTATTAGTAAAAATCAGAATAACGCGGGTGTATAGGGTCTGTCTATGTATAATATAGGTGCTCACGGGATAACTATAACTGACACAAAACAGAAACAAAAGTCATCGATGTCAGTTATCAATGATGAAGGTTTAGGTCGTGATTTTACAATATTCTCTTTGATGATACGCGAATGAGCTTTGAGAGCATTTTGTAGATTAGTAGTTGCTTATAATTGAGCTCAAATTGATATTCTCTAGAGCCTTTATTACACGGATAGGCAATGCGATGAAACGATGAGCAGCAATGTTTTAGGCTTTGTTACACAGAGCTTGTATGCCTAATGTCTAATATTTTTATTAAAATTGGGTGCAATGATATTTTGTTACTTCATCCGTGTATCCTCATATGATTCATGATGATCATGATCATGTTGTTGATCATCATCATTATGATGATGATGACAAAAAAATGAGAACGTTTCTAAATATAAATGCCTATCTACCTTATTTCTCTCACAAGTACATCATTGGAATAATAATAAGAACATGTATTAATGCTACTTTATACTCGTCGGATGATAAGAGTTCATTCTGTTCTTTATGAATTTCCACCAGCAGCAACTCGCTACTATCGAAATGAAAAAAATTGAAATGAGGATGGATGCTGTGCGTTGGGTTGAATGTTGCGTTATGTTACCGATCTTGTTGATGATGAAATGATGATGATCATCATCATCGCCAAGCACGTTAAAAAGACTCAAATGTGTCGTTCATTGTACTCTGTATTAGTATCGTATTAGCTTTATGATGATGAGGACGATGGAATGGAATATGATTATTACTATTATTTGTGTGTGTGAGTGTGTGCATGTGCATGGGTGGGGTTGGCTTTGGCTTTCAGTTTGACCATGAGTACCATTCAATTTCATGACGATGAATACGCGTGTATTTTTATGTGATACAACGAGAATGATATGATTTGCTTGTTCAGAGAGTACGCAGAGAGAAGAGGGACACGGCAGCAGAAGATGATGACGACGACGACGAACGCAGAGAGAGCAGCGGGAGGAGGAGGACAATGATAATAATGTGCCATGTTGATGATAACAAACATAAAAAAGGAGTAAGTGAACGAACTACTAAATCTGATCTGACTACTTTAACTGCTACTACATACTTGAGCAAATTCAGCATTTTCGGCAAACGGCAGGCTGATGATCGTCCGTCGTCATCGTCATCATCACCATTACACTTAATTTGGATTTTATGTGTGGCACAACCACTTACTTGCTGCTACTCCCTATATAGGTAGACCTTTTGTTTGTTCTTGTCTTATAGGTATTTAAATTTTTTATACGATCATCAAAAGATAAAAAAAATAACTAACTAGACGAGGAAAACGGGATACTGCTTTTACTGGTGTCAAAATAAAAAATAAAGAGGAGGAGGAGGCATAAAGAAAAAAAGTTAAATAGAAAAGTGATGAGTTGGTAGTATGCAAAGTAGGGTACAAAGTGGCAAAAAATGGGTTTATTTTTACCTTCATCATCTTGATGGCATCGCTCGCTTGTCTATTCAAGTGGCATGCATGAGTCTTATTATCATAATGATGTTGAGAGTTCATAAATATATACGGCAATATAATAGAGTAGTTTTGCACCATAAATGCAATTTTTCTTAATTTTTATGACTAGTAGTAACAATAATAGTGGTACACAATGATAAAGATCTCATCTTTTACAACAGAACTAAGGTAAGTCTCTTCATGTCAATTGCAGTCAAGACAGTCATTTTCTTTTTCGCAACAACTTCATCAATGTCATCTTCTTCTTCAGCAGCGCTGCTGCTGCACACTCAGCTATTTGGTTAAAAAGGGTTTATGACATGACATGATGTACGGTGATATGAGCACATTTCATTGCTGACTAAAATAACACTACCTTCCGACTCCTTATAGACTTTTGTACTAATGTGAGTAAAGTAAAGCTATAAAAATCCCATTTTTCATTTATTTCTTAAAGAAAAATGTAACTGAAAGTCTGTAAAGCCACTCAAACATGTACTTATTAAGCAACAAGAAAAGACAGAGAGAGAAAAAAAAGAAAGAACGACCGACCGACCGATCCCATTTCATCAGCATTTCAATATCAGCCAGTTAAAAAGAAACAGGAGCAGCAGCAAGCAGCAGCCACATGCAAAGAACCACACAACAAACCAGAAGCAACAGTACCACTGTATCACCATCACCAAAACACCCGACATATCCTTGTCGTCCTTCTTTTTCCTTTTTCCCAAACGAAAAAGAACCATTCATCTGCGAATGAGAGAGAGAGAGAGATCTCACACACAACTCATTCAATCTAACACGAATCCACAAAAAATATATATTGTAAATACTTGTTGCTTTGCTATATATTTTTTCATCGTCATTATCATCAACTCAACCTCTCAATAACCTGAATCGAATGATATATTTGGCTTTTGTGAATGTGATGTGTGTCTGATTTTTTATGTAGAAACTATTAAATGTGTGTATGTGTGCAGTTTTATTTATTGCACAGATTTTCTCCTTCATTTCATTTTCTCAACTCGTAAAAATGCCAAATAATAATACATAGTTTGTAATGTGATATATAAAAGGAATGTATAATAATAATAATATTACTTATTTTATTTTTACAACTTTTTTTCGCCGTCTCATAACAAAATAGATTTAATGATATGAGGAGAATTATACGATTATTCTATGACTTGTTAATAATCTACTAAACAGTAAAGATGCAGATGGTTTGTTGGTTTCTCTCTCTCTCTCTTGCCGTAGTTTTTATGGGTGATAGGGCGGGCGGTGGAATATATCGTAATGATAATCATAAGATCATAATGATGAATATGATGTGTGACAGACAAGCGATATTTTTTTATTATTTATTTTAACCATGCCATCATGATGCCATTGTAATAGAGACGGAATAATAATCATCATCGTAAGTAGAGTATCAATCACATCATCATATATCCTTTCATTTCATACATTTTCTTGATAACCTCTATTGGATTTTGCAGGCTAAAACAAGTAATTTTTACGAGGTTATAATCCCTCCTGTTGTTGCTGAGCAGATTGGAGTAGTAGCAAAACTACAATAACACGGATTATTACAGCTTTGCACAATATGCAGCAGCAGTCAGGAAAAAATCTAATAATAAAAATGAAAAATTATTGGGTGATGGAATATGCATGTACCTATCTCCATTTTATTATTACGATTCGATTGGGATGTGGTTATTAACATTTTTATTATGATGTTCACGATCATGTTATAGGTATAAGGAACGTACGAGATAACTACTGAATAACATGTATATTTAGCACACCTTACTGCCACCACCGCCAACAAACACGCTATATATTTCTTTTTTT
>JAANSP010002251.1:1656-13221 GCA_036850745.1 Homidia socia | reverse complement strand
AATAATCTCTTTTTAAATGACTTGTATTCAGACTAAAGGGAAATTGCGCTTTCACACTCGAGTAAATGAAGGAAAGTGATTCGGTAGATTCTGCAGGAGAAAGTGGGAAATCCTAAAAAGTATATTTGTGTGTGTGTGTGTGGCTTCTGCAGAATGTTAAATTCTAGGGCGCTTTTGTACAATATTTCAACAATATTTTATCCATCTAGGTGTAAGGTATATACATATTTTTAGATCTGTATAATTATTTGTTGTGCAATATTGTGTTGTTTTTAACATTAAATAATAGGATTCATTTAGAAGCAGCTTGAAACAGCAGCGTGTCATTATCAAGACTTTTTTGTAATCTATAACATTTTATAAAACAATTTAGGAGAACAGCACGTACACAATTTTTTCTGTCTGCTCTTAAGCCTAAAAGAATTAAATTTACTACAGCCGCCTCCAAAATTACAGACTTTACTTTTCTCCTGTCTGGAAAAACATGTGGATGCAATTTATAAGCATATAGCAAAAAAGAAGATTCTCCAATCAGCACACACAAGTCTTAAAGAAAGAAATGAACGTGGCATTGGTAAAATAGTCTAAATTGTTCCACAGATTTTTCCAAGTGTACTTTCCCAGCAACCTAATTAAATTACTTTCGCAGGGAGAGAGATTGCGAAGAAAGAGTTTATTGTTAAAATACTTTCATCTTGCCAACAAACATAAAATATACTTACACATATGTAGATATATCGTCATCTCATATAATAAACTTTTGTCTACTATCCGCAAGCAATGTGGTGGTAGAAGCTGTAGTAGTGATGGCTGCTATATATATACACACAAGCCATACCTATATTTCGACTATTTCATTCCTCTGGATTCATTTCACGGTTGGTGTGCAGGTGTAATAAGCTGGTTAACAGAATATGATACTGCAAAGCAACAGGAAGAAAAATTGCATGACAGAAGCCTACGAGCAGATCCTACTCATATCTGTAACTCCTTCTGAGTATTTTTAAAGAATGTTTCGTAAACAAGAGATAGAGCTTGAAAAAGTGTATATACATATGTGTGCTTTTTGTTGCTAAACATGTTTTCAAAAGCTAACTAGCGTAGCATCATCATCATCATCGTGCCTCCGCAACCCGTCTACAATTTTGGTGAGGGTAGACCTTTTGTTTCTTCTTCCTCATACGTAATTAGGGGCTGATAGACAGGTCTAAATTAAAAAGAAACCGTAAGTGAAAGCGAAACCTCATTTCGGAGCTTTTGTGGCAGTTGTTTTCTCGTAGTACACACTGACAGGATCCAGGTGCGCACTGTTGGTTTTGTTTTTATTTCATCTTTTCTCCACCTTATTTTTCACTTGAGTAGAATGTCAGAATTTTTTAAACGTTCTGATAACTCATATGTTACACGTTGCTTCTAGCTGACTTTTTGAATTAGATGCCTGATCTGATCTCCTTGTAATATAAGGAATCCAGTCGTTTGTGTTGAATATGATAAGTGACGTGAATATCAAATAGTAATAAGGGGTCTTAGCTTTCTGTATAGGTACAATCATTTGCTTTCTAGTTGTTTTGCTTTTACAAAATCCCATATCTTCAAAAGATTTTTTATTATATAATTTCTTTGTGACTTATGAAATAGCATTAAATAGATTACTTTTAAATGGGTACTGGCATGGCACAACTGAAGCGAATAATGAATATATTGGAATGAATTTTCCAAAAAGATTTCCAGCTGCATGCACCCGTTTTCTGTGACTACTACTGTCAATAGTGCAAATCTAGGTTTCTATCAGTTAGATCTACGTATATAGTTGTTTATATAATGTCCTTGAAGATATATAAATAGTATGAAATCATGAGGATGAATGAAACGGTACATCAGAGAATGTTTGGTTTATGCTAGATATGGCAGGTTGGCAGTGCAAGTTGAAAGTATAGAGTACAGGAGAAAATTGAGTTTACCACTTGTCAAAATATGAAGTGACGGTAATGAAGCGAAAGTGTATTCTATTCACTTGCTTGTGTGCGATACGAAATAAAAATCCTCGAGTTGAAGTGACGGTAATGAAGCGAAAGTGTATTCTATTCAGTTGCTTGTGTGCGATACGAAATAAAAATCCTCGAGCTACTACATGATCTAAAAACATACCGAAAAAGCACAGATAATAATAATATTATTACAAAGTATACGACAATGACGGAAATGTATATACATGTATAGAACATGTACGATGTCAGAGCATTTGAGAATAATGTCGCACATTTTGTTTACTATAATTAAGGCAGGAAATACGATAATTAATGTATAGCCTACACACTAGCTAGCTTCAACAAAAGTCAAGGTTTTATCCCAGTTCATTCCATGATCGTCGAAGCTGCATTTGATAATTCAAGTTGATATATAAAGGGTACTCTGCGCTGAGAGTATGACCACTTGAGTCACTTTGGGATATACAAAAAGGATGGAATAACACTACTAAAATTAGACATTATAGGAAGGAATTATATCGCGTATAATCTTGGTGGTAGTGGCGATGATGATGAATGATGATGTTAAAATGGAAGTGTGGTTGTGAAAACAGGCTGTTTATAGTTGGTTTTGGTGGTGTTGATGAGCACCGTTTGTTTTCGTAAAACCACCGGAGGGAAATACACTCGTTAGGATGTTAGACACATGGACATGACAAGTTTTTTTTGCTTTCGCATAACAATTAATTTTATTTATATGCCATCATCGCACCAACACCATAAGCATCAGTAGTGGTGATGGTGCATCTGACAACTTGAGTGTTGGATGAATGCGAATGATGAGTTCTATTATTATGAAACGGACTTTCACTTTCACCACCACCACATACAGCTTTATCGTCGCCATAAAAAGCTTGGTTGCTTCTGCTAAAGTGGAATAGCCTTGCTACCTTCCGATTTCATTATAATGAACTTTGTCAGAGACATGGACCTTCAACAAAGCAACGTGGTGTACTTTCACAGTTATACTCATCATTGTCTAACAGAGTGATATATAAACTAAATTAAATTTTCTTGCATCCAACTTGTTATTAGCATTTGTAAATTTATTAGGGAAAGGCAACTGGAAACAGCCTATATTTTGAACATTATTCTTGAAATGTCGTATTTATTACATTTATGTATCTGCTCGAAAATGAATGCTGTGATGCTGCTTATTTTGTACTATGCTTAACATTTTGCTTACAGGAGCGTAATATAAAGCTTTAATTGTACAAAAAGTTTATAATATATTGAAACTGTAGAAGAAAGCGGAAGTGAAAACTGACTGAAACTACAGTTGTAACATGTGTTATATTTTTGTTGTGTGCTTTGCAGTTGGGTGCCAGCTCTCTCCGCGGCTGTGATAGTTGTCATCGTGTTCCTTATATCCATGTTTGCATGCTGCATTGCTGCTTAATTTTGTACTATGCTTAACATTTTGCTTTGCAGGAGCGTAATATAAAGCTTTAATTGTACAAAAAGTTTATAATATATTGAAACTGTAGAAGAAAGCGGAAGTGAAAACTGACTGAAACTACAGTTGTAACATGTATTTTATTTTTGTTGTGTGCTTTGCAGTTGGGTGCCAGCTCTCTCCGCGGCTGTGATAGTTGTCATCGTTTTCCTTATATCCATGTTTGCATGCTGCATTCATTGTCCTTTCTGTCTTGGATATCGGAACAGAACAAACAGCGGACCGGTTGTTTAAAAATGATGTCAAGCTGGAGAACAAATTATTAAGTGCATAAAAGGGAAACAGTTAAATGAGTAAGAGAAGGAGGAGCACGATGAGGAAACAAAAGAAAAAAAGGTTATTTCTGGACTAATGATGACAAAGAATTGGGTCAGCAGATATTTTAGCGAAACGCAATATTGAACTTTGATTGTTCAAAAGGAGCAAAAGGTTAATATGATGCACAATAAATGAAACTAAATCCATGCCCGACATACATCATCAATTGTACTACGTACAGGCTTACTACCAAGCTGTCCTTACATTTTCGTATTGGCTTAATTTTTGTGTACTTTACAAAACGTGTAATAACTAAATATAAATACCTATATACATATAATATAATTTATATAATACACAATGATAAATGTACAAGGTGGTTCAACTTATTATGGGAAGCAAGGAGCAAACGATAAAAAGTTTTGAAGTTTATAAAAGAAACGGTCAAATTAAGAGAAAAATTAAATATTATAACGGAAATTGTAATTCGAGAAATCTATCGAATTATGTATGTCCAGCTAAGAATATTTTGTAAAAAAACACGCGAGTTTCTTTTAAGCATTTAAGTTTGTAAATACTTAATAGTAGTAATAATATACTCTGCCTGCATGTTAATATAATATTGATAAGTTTTACTGTAATTTATGTTATGAGCACGAAAAAATAATAAAGAACATGTATAAATTATTATAAGAACAAAACATGGTGATAATTTTGTTGTACATTATTTAAAGAAAATAACAATATAGGCTACCAAGTGCCAAGTTACATTTTTTAAACAAAGTCAATATGCTGTTTATCGCTTATTCAACCTCGAAAGAAAACATTCCATTTATTTACTTACCGGCCAGGGCACACATTAATGGTTCGCTGTTATCTTGCATGGATATGTTTGTAGGTTTACAGTAGCCTAATCAAATGGCTGATAAAATATTTATGCTGTTTGCACATTTGCTGCATAAAGTTAAATAATTTCTGATTGTGAGTCCGTATTTATCCAGACAGACAAACAAACCTAAAAACGAAAATGATTTAAAGATACAATTAAACAAATATGAATTTGTAAACCCGTATGAATAAATCCTGCTGACGACTGACGGGATTCGATTTAATTCTATTCCTTGTACTGGCATGTATATCCAATTATTAAAATACTTTTTTTACCGTTAACCAACTCAGCATCGGTATGGGGCAAGCTAAGAACAGGCAGGTAAGGTTTTCATCCCAAGCACCATAATCAGATCAGAGCATAGTCAGAGTCAATTGGCCAGACGGTGGAACCTAATTTACTTTAAAGTAATAGATTTCCAGCAACAACAAATTTCTTGAACCCATGTTAAGTCCTGGACTGGAGCTTCTTCTTAATTGGTGACTTGTGTACTAATAATTACCACATCAAAGTTGTTTATTTTATTTGGTTCAAAATTTGCAAGTTTCATGAAAGCCATAGCATACAAATTGCATAATTTTTTTAGTGAGCAATAGAACAACAATAGCTGCTTGAAAGGATTTTATGGTTTTTATAGCATATAAGCTCAGGAAAATCAGCAAGTTTATTTGAAATCCAACCACGATAATTAAGAGACCACAACAAATAATTAATAATAATAATAATAATAATAAAAACAATTTGAAAGCACTTATGTATAAGTATATATAATACCATACTCCAAACTGAACAATCATCTTATGTATTGTATCGGTTTCGCATCCCTTTTCACTGTTCCACAACCCAGTAGTTATTACTAACATTTTATTAGAATAATAAACTTTTTTTGACAGTTTTATTGAACTTATATATCCGCTGATCATTTAATTAAATAGATAACAGAAATAATCATAATAATATAATATGTCATCATCATCCAATGTAAAAGACTTTTTTTCCATTTTCCACATTTTACTGCTTTCACCAATGTTTTATTGAATAGTTGAACAAATTAATATATTTTCCATCCAGAAAATTAATAAATTCATTATAATGTATATGTATGTTGTATCTAGTATTTTATATTACGATTATGAACAAACGGTTATATTTTGGAGCACCTTCTTATTGGCTGTATTTATATAATTTTTTTATATTCTTGTAATAATAATTTTTTTATTACTTAACCATTAGTTGATACATTTTTGATGGTGATAATCAGTATTACATATAATATAATATTTTTATAGTCTTCTCTACAAATTTAAAAGCGCGTACCATATTCTATTATACCGTCCTTCTCCCCAATTTTCGTCCATTTACCTTATCTATCTATATATAGCTTTAGTAGAAATAAAGCTTTTATTCTCGTTCGGTATTAAAGCAATTTTTGTTAAAAAACTCAGATCATATCTGTATCGTTAGCACATCTCAAAGGCATCTCAGATCCTGCTCTTTCAAAACAAATCTTGTAGTTTTACTTTAATTTTTTTCATATCATATTTCTAAACGTTAATGTGTGTTGTTGGTTGAAAGCATTCGTAGATTTTTCCCTTATCTATTGTAGTTTACACTTTTTTGTGAATATTTGCATTCACAGTCATCACAAACCCAGATATTTTTTTAAATGCATAATATATTGTTTAGCTTCGTTTTTTTAAATTCCATATAATTGTTTTAGCAAAACAGTAAAATTAGTTGACTTGCGAGGATGCATTCCATTCCAGATGGATACAAGTTTGTAAAATATATATTAATAAGTAAAATATATTATTAATATATACTTACTTTTTTCCCTACTAGATACCTTTCACATTCACGTACATCGTTTCATTCTCAATCTTTTGATTTCCATCAATCTTGACTTTTTTCTGTTTTCTCACTGACTAACAATGCATTCTTCCTAAAGCCGGCTATTATCACATCATTACCTTTCATCAAAATTGCTTCAAAATCATCATACTTATCTCAGTCCTTTCTTTTATAGTATTACTCACAGTCCATAAATCGGCAGCGATAGCAGTTGCAATAATAATATAATAAAGTAATAATAATAATAATTAATGTAGTTTTTAAATGTTATATATCTGATGTATAGCTATAAATTCTGTATATATTTTACCACCTTTTTTAAAGCTAAATCCTATGTAAATTATGTAAATATCAAAGAACATGTAGTAACAATATAAATGGTTTTTCTTTAAAACAATTTTGATTCCTTGTCATATTTTCTTTTTCTTCTTTAAAAAACTACAGCCTCCCACTACTGCCTGTTTCTCCTTGAACCCTTTTCCACTGCTCCATTTAAAATTTGTAAATCACTAATAATTTTGATAATTATAATGTTGATTGATTTGACATTTTTTTTAAATATCTATATATGGAGTAACATGTTCAGGCTACCTACCGACCATACTAAACTATAAAAAAAATTCTAAAACTGCTGATAAGAATCTATATAGATAATTTTTAGATTTCCTAAGGTTTTGTAGTAGTTCTTTGAATTAGTTACAGAGAATCACTATATTTTCTTGAAATAGTAGTAGTAGTAGTATATCGGTACTTTAAATGAGTGAGTCATCTTTATTCAGCTTAAATATAAATAGACTTTTGCTGTTATTTATGTAGGAAGCAAATATTATGTTAAATATTTTGGATTATTATGTTTTAGTAGCTGTAGCTGTGTAATATCTCTACCTGAACAAAAAAACAATTAAACCCAACTGAACAATTATTGTAAAAGGATATAATTATTCAGTTCCCAACAAAATAGAGCCTAGGTCGCGCACTGTTATCGTAAAATAATTTTTTTGCCCTTTGGCATGCTACAATAATTTTTTTAATGTTTTGCTGCTACGTTGTTGTTGCCTGCTGTTGTTGTAGTTTAGAATAATTATTTATGGATAAAACATTTTAATAATTTTTTGATAGTAGTTTTAGCTAACATGTGTGTAGTACATTATAGTTTCCCAAAACCATTTTTTACTCTGTTGACATGTACGCAAGTAATATCTTTTTTATCAGCTTGAATGAATGAATTCATAAAATAGAAACAACTATCAAACAATAATTATTTTAACTGTATACTTAGAACATTATAGAAGCAGTAGTACATTTAGGTTTAATGTGTAATAGCAATTTAATTTATAATGTAGTGAATGATAATAATAATAACGGATATATAATTTATAAAATATGTTATAATAATAATATTTACTTGATGTATGTAATTATATTACCATTGTAATGAATTCATAAAATAGAAACAACTATCAAACAATATAATTATTTTAACTGCATACTTAGAACATTATAGAAGCAGTAGTACATTTAGGTATAATATGTAATAGCAATTTAATTTATAATGTAGTGAATGATAATGATAATAATAACGGATATATAATTTATAAAATATGTTATAATAATAATATTTACTTGATGTATGTAATTATATTACCATTGATAATGATAATAATATGTAATATGATTTTCTACAATAACTAGAGCAAAAAATAACTTGATCAGAAAATGAGATAATGTAAGTCATCTTTTCAGTCTACCAGCCCAGCAGGTTGAAGAATACAAGCCTGCTCCTTAATATATCCATCCCTTATTCTGGAACACTGGAAATCATCCTTACTTCATATGTCCAGAATTGCCATCCAACGTGTAATGTATATTTTTATGATACAATATAATAAGACATAATTTGATAAACAATATAACTAAAATATAATGATAATAATGATAAATCAAAGTAAGAATAATAATAATGCATTACTGACTATCATGAAACTGTCACAGTCAAATTAAGCTGTTTTCATGAAAAAAACACCATACAAAGGTACGTTGCGTTACATTAAAGAGATATTTTGAAAGAGAAAAACCATTTCACCTACTACTACTCTTACTACTACAACTGTTTAGTGTTGAAATCTGGAAACTGGATACACAATAATTTCTTATTAAAATCTTTCCTTTCTTTCTCTAAAGTTTATCTATCTAACTACTGATATTTTTTTCAAAGCCGAAAGCTGTTATGTAAACTGGTTTTTTATGAATTTGCAAACTATTTCATGATTTTACGTCATCATTTTCATCAATCACTAAAAAGATGTTTTTTAATTAATAAATGCCTACATGAAGAAACTATGTTGAAATTTTTTTTGGACTGTAAGTATGGACGTTAATATCGAATATCAATATATATATTATTACCACACACCACCATTTTAGCGGGTCTTCAAATGCAAGTCTGAAATGATTAAGGTACTGTAAAAAATCAAAAGACAAAAATTGATTTTTTTCCTTTTCGGCTAGGCAGGTAAGTTACTTGTAGTGGCTATGTACTCGGTATTTATGTACATTTTTAACATATTATTATGCCTAAAGCACCACTCACTCACACAGTTTACGTCACAGCAGCATCCCTTGATCACAATAGTTCATACTATTATGCTCATCATCATCATCATTATCATTACACAACCGATTTCCACCTACACTCATCTTCTTAAATGCCTAAAAAAAAGTTTGTCCTTACCTACCTGTTTCCTTGTTTAGATATTTTTAAAAGATTAGATATTTCGGTTTAAACGATAATTGTAACATTATATTTCTCACCAACTCATCATCACCTATTTTTGTTTCCGTCTTCTTTAAATCAGTCCTTCATTTCATTATTATAAAAGTTTTTTAAAGATATTTCGTTCCCTCTGCTTCTGCCAAAAAACAGTGACAATAACTGGTATAATTTTTAGTTACACATATCTCTATACACCCTTTTTCCAATTAAACTTTTCTTGCGTAGTAGTTCTGTAGCAGCAACATATATAACCGTTACATTTTCTCTCGGTTGATAAAACTTTCAACAACATGCAGAGAAAATAATCATTTCTAAAGCTAAAAATAGTAATGATAATGTTAATTTACATATACATATAAATGTGTTTCAGTACAAGTAATAACTGTAGTTTTTAGTAATGTTTATAAATTGTGATACAATAATCTTACTTATGTAGAAGTAATAATAATAATAATAATATATTCTATTTATGTAAGTCAAAGTCATATTGCCTTTAAAAGTTCATAATCACCAAATCGAATCCTTTCCATTCTTCGTGTAAACGGACCAAAACAAACCATTTCCTTTCTATTTATTCCTACTACTTAGGTAATAATTGTTGCAACAAAGCTAACAGTAACATTTTAGATATTATTTTTTTCAGTAACTCATTCCGGTTCTTGACACTTTAATCTTTTTTGATTCACCGCCACATTGCTTTAAGAAAATAATGCACCAGTGATTTTATCAAAGTAATACAGAGTTCGATAATAAGAAAGCAGTTGTGAAGAGTGAAGACTGCGATCGAATTAAATTATTATTTTTAGTATCACATCATGTTTCCAAAAAATGTTTCCTCTTTCCGTTCCATTCTATCTAAAAAACTTATCCTTCATTCACTTTTCTATTTCAATCCTATACTTTTTTCCGGTTTTACATTTAAAATTCTTCCAAAAAACTCATTGTTTTAGAATATTGGAGCAACCAGAAAAATTGTTTAAAGCTGTTTTTTCTCGAAAGTACGTATATTTATGTATATAAATGTATAAACTAATAGCTTTAATACATAATAATAATAATAATAATGTAAGATTTTAGGAGTTAGATTTGGATAAGTCTTTATCTCTACAGATATCATAATGAGAACTATGAATATGTGTACAATATTTTTCCGTCATACACACAAACCATAATGTATCTAGTAATAATAATAATGCATAATAATATAGTAATAATGTACCTTTTACATAGTAGTTTATAATATTATATAGTTAAGCTTGTGTTTTAACCGTCAAAACAGCCTAGCTCGGCCTGTTATTACAATCCTCCATTTTATAGCAATAAAATTATTAATAATAGTAATAGTATATGTACCTAATTAAATTTTATGAACGAATTCTTGCTTGTTTTTGTGTGTTAGCTTTTTTATCATTTTTACTAGACATTGTTTTCTTTTCGAGCGTCAAAAAATCTTCTGAACAAATCTTTCTCCCAAAACCCTACAAATATTGCTAAAAACCTCTTTCCGTTTTACTATAACACAGCTATATCACTAAATCAGTTCAGTATTTTCCGAGTAAATTCGGACAATTTTTTTTCTTAATCATGAATTTTTCGGCTGGCTTGCCATCCCCCAGTAGTTCAATTGGTTTATTTTTTCGTTTTTAGGTTGGTGGAGGCATTTAAGCATCTTAATTGTTGAGTTGAGTTACTTGTGAGAACGAGCATGTTGATTTAGGGCGCTTTTGTCCCTGAACCGCTTGCTACACTTTGGACATTGATAAGGTAGCTCACCAGTGTGCGTACGTATATGCTTCACCAAATAGTCGCGACACCTACGGAATTCCATACTTGCAGTTAGCTAACCTTCGTTAAACTACCCAAAGGCCTAAATATTGTAAATTCACGAGAGTTCTTCATTATTTAGAGAAGCTTACCCAAACTTGCGACCACATTTCATTGCATTGTTGACTCTTTGGAAGGTGAACCCTTCGACGATGGCGATTTAGTGTAGCTCGCTGAGAGAAACTCTGTCCACAGTCGGCACAACTGTAAGGTCGTTCACCTAGGCCCAGCCAGAAAAATATAGGTATGTGTGAGTACTTATTGGTTTGCTCTACTTATCGCTACGATGAGGATGGAGGAGCACTTGTTTCGCCAGACACTTAGGTACACATTTATAGCAGACTCTCCTACGAACAATTCTTTGAAATGTATGCAAAAAATATGGAAATGACAGACCTGTGTGACTTCGCATATGAATGTCCAACGACTGTTTGTGCATAAAAGATCTGCGGCAAAGATGACATGGAAATTTCTTTTGGGGTTGAGT
>JAANSP010002250.1:0-13225 GCA_036850745.1 Homidia socia | reverse complement strand
AAATATTACAGCCATTTGAAGATACTAGTCTGCTCTGTATGTTGTTTATAGTTTACATTGAAGAAAAGTTTCCTGAAATTTTAATTCGGTTACATGGCATGTTATTACTATACCGATTTATTATACTTTGTTCCATGCTGGAGGCGTTTTCAGGTTTTCATATTGGGGCTGGAGCGACCGCAGTACCATGCCATCTATTTCTTTTTCTCTCCCGTTTTCCTAGGTCCATTTGTCATGACTTGTGTTGAGCATTACTTTAGCAACGTTAGAAATACCTACGAAAGTGTTTGGCTCCAAATAGCAGAAAAATTGTTAAATTTCCTTCCAAAAATGATCATTTTTCGTTTACAAAGTCTCACATTGCCCCAATTTCCCTCCAGAAATAAGCATTTTTCGTGTTCAAAGTCTCACATTGTCCCAATTTCCCTCCAGAAATGAGCATTTTTCGTGTTCAAAGTCACACATTGTCCCGATTTCCAAACTCCCTCCACTGCATTTTTGGTGCTAGTGCGACGAGCCAACAAAACTTATATACAACCAAAGCTTATTTTTCATACTCCAAAATTTTGCACGATTAAGGTTTACCAAATTAAATGTGGCATGTCATCAGGCACTATAGTATATCTTAATCAGACATGGAAAAGCTTTCCCTACAAATTAGTTTCTATATAAAAGGCACTTAAATGCATAAATAAATTTTTTTAGGTGCCCAAATGCTATTTTCTCAATGACTATAATTGATTTCAATTGACTATTCGTTGTATTTTATACTTTTGATCACAACATGGAAATGCATTAACAGTGCGTTAGAAATCCATCCAATGTGATACGTGATTCTGTGTTTGGTTTAGTGTAAAGCTGTAGCAAAAGTAAATAATCTTTGTGGGCTTTTATGGTTTGACAGGAGCATTCTGATCTTCAGCAGTTGATAACTGGTCACGCAGGAATCTTATCCTGCTATTTCGAAACCAATCAATCAGCCAACATCAACCGTTGGAAACCGTCAATATCTACCTGGTCATTTACATTTCCACACTATTATACATGAGTCATGCATATTAGTGCAGATGAAAAAGCAACAGAATTCCAGTTAAAACGTTAGAGAAAGAAAATATATGCTCGCACCTGCATTAAAATTTTAACATGTGTGTTAGCGTTAAGGTTATTGCAAGTTTCCAAGGTTTCATGGCAGTCTAAACAAGAGCATTGAGCAAATTCACAAAGAATGCGCTTCAGTAAAAAGGATTCGATGGGCATATATTACTCTGTAAATTTTATTCCACAAATAGTTTGGTATCCATTTAGTAAGAAGATGCGATAATCAAGGACCTGGTGTATTTCTGCTCAAAATTCTAACACTGCATAAACGAAATCAAATATACTTTATTCGAAACTTAATCAAATTTGGTAATCACACATATCTACAGTAATAGGCATTAAATAAAAAAAATTGGTACTCGGGAACTAACACACAAACAGCTTTAATTGATTTTATAACTTTTTGATGAGCACTTGTAAAGGTTGACACTGACTGTCATCCACATTATTTCCGTTGATGTTGCAGATCCTTGCAGTGACATTCGCATCCATCCAAAGTTTGAAGAGACGCTTCACGTCCGGAATATTGGACATCCATCAATGTTCTAATGTCGCAGACAACGAGATTGTAGTCAATGCTTCTGGAGAGGGCGACATTGGTTCGCCGTTGCTCACGTAGAAACCCAATGTTGTTTTTCGAATTGCTTCTTACAAAATTAAGGATAACAATGGGCGATTCTTTCCCCTGGAAAGAGTCCGAAGTTGCCAGCTGGACGTTCTAAACCATTAAATTAATTAAATGTTATTAGCAACATAACAACTGGAGATGCGAAGGGAAACGGGTTTCTGGATTTGATCAGGTGTCAAATCATCATATCACAATGAAATTATTAACAAAGTGACCTTTAATGTTTTTTATTTTTTGCGTTAGCATGCAGAAGCTCCTTTGTAAAACTACAATAGCAAAAACGTTCTCGACAAGGTTGTCAAGACGAAAGTAGGAGCAAAACTAATGTTGGTTTCTCCATTGTTGTTTCATCGTTCTTAATTTTTTGGCATAAGCAATTAGCCAAGTTGCTTGTATTAGACTTTCTTTTACAAGCTAAAAATACATAATTTTTCAACACATGTAGGTCATAGGTATAACCAGCTATGTGAGTCGCTGTAATTACTTATTCATGGTGCTTTCTTCTACACCATCTTTCGACTATTTAATTAAAAATGAAAATATGATCCATGGTCAATTATTTTTGCTTGCCTGCATTTCTTTATCGTTGCACCTGTTCAATTCTCTTCTCAATTCCTTCAGCTGGGCATCATATAGACTCAATATGACCACTATTGAAAGGTCGATCCTAGCTCGTTTCAACTTTTTCAGCAAATCCATAGTAATGGCCACCTCAGTTGGGTTGTGTACAGAAGTAGATTTCTATTGGTAAAACATTTAATCATATATCACTATTTTCATTTATGTATTTCATTTAAATTTATTTTAAGTCCAATCGCCAAATAACGTACATGGGAAAATACTTCACAATTTCCGTCGTATGTGAACAAGCCTGTATTGGTCGATTTGAGTTCAGGGAGTTGCTGATGAAGATTGTACCAAGAGCTGTAGTCCCTAAGCTGGACGTCCACTGAGGAGTTGACCCTCCCATTGTATAGAAACTTTGATATGATTCCAGCATTTCCTTTTGAGTTCGGGGAGTTGCAGATGAAGATGGTACCAAGAGCTGTAGTCCCTAAGCTGGACTTCCACTGAAGAGTTGACCCTCCCATTGTACAGGAATTTCGATATGACTTCAGCATTTCCCACTTCCATGCGATATTGAGTTTCCAGCATAGTCTCTAGCTTGTTGGTCTTTACAAACTCACTAGTGAATTACATGAGGATGATTTTATTGTTCTCAAATGTTTTTAGCTTGATGATTTGGAACTAAACGTTGAAGATTTCTAAAAATCCAAAACAAAAACAACTTATAAATACCTCATCTTTAAGAGCTCCATGACGGACACTGACAGGCAAGCATTCTCAGCAGATGGGTCTGATACGACTCGCGACAGTTGTTGGTCGTCTCCAAGTAGCCAAACCCGAGATGGATTAAGCGCCATCAACGGAAGTACTTGTGGCACAGACAAGTACGAACCTTCGTCGATTATTAGACTTGAAAATCCCATCAAGCCTTTGCGTTGGCGAGTGGCAATAGCAGCTTTGATACGATTGTCGCATGCCGCACCAATAGTGCAAAAGACGATATCCGCCGTGGCTAAACAGTCAACTTCTACTGTAATCAGAACATCAGTCAGCCAGGATCGCTCATTCTTTGTCAATTCAACTAGCCCTACCTCTTTTAACTCTAACAAACACAAAAAACGTGACAAAAATGAATCACAATGCTTGATACTGCTAAACAAAAAAACACTTAAAGTGCCATTCTAAACAAAGAAAATAAGTTATACAAAAGGATTGCGTGCTTACTTTGCATAATTTTCGTAACCTTTTGATTGTCGCGCCATAGTGGATGAGACGCAACTTTGTTGATGAGTTTGTAGGGTTCTATATTGGAAATAAAAATATAAAGTTACAAATTCGGTATTTGTGATTGAAGGATGCAAAATTGTGGTAGTATTACTATCAACAGCGGTAAAAATTATGCAGAGGGGATTTTTGTGTAAGGGTAAGAAAATGGCATCATGAGTTACACGTACCTTCTTTGTCCAAATTACTCAACAACTGTCTTTCCTTTCGGTAAGAAAGCATTCGAAGCACATTTATTCCAAGATCGTATTTGTCATTGAGCTTTACAAATCGTTCAAATGCAACATCAACAGCAAAATTTGACAACGCTGTCACAACAATAAGCCCTTCCTCTCTAAGCGAAAGCACAGCGGCTCCGTGTGCATTCGTGGTAGTTTTCCCTGTTCCTGGTGGCCCTTGCAAAATGGCAAACTTGTTTTCCAACATTTTTTGTACTGCCAATTTCTAAACACAATAAGGATAATCCAAACAATCAATTTACTTTGAAATCAGTTGAAAGAAAGTATTCAAGTCAAATTTGACAATCAAACATTTAGCCAAATTTTTTCAAGAGAAACCTACCTGCGATGGGTTTAGAGCCGTCAAAATTTTTGTAACCTTGTCCTCATCCACATTACTCTTTAGCACTCGTTCATGAATAACTCGTGTGTGCCGAACAACGAGGGATGGCTTTAGCAGCCAATCAAGTTGAGAAAACTCATAGGTAGGTTCTTCAAGCCAGCTTGCTAGTATATCCTGAATGGATGAGGACGAGGGAATAGGGATGACTTCAGCTTTGTGGAAACCAAACCCATGACTTTTGCAATCAATGAAACATTCATTCTCGAGATCCCCTCCTGCATCCAAGCTTCGACAATCTTCGTCATCTTGTTCATCGTCTATGAGAGGCATGTCTTGACGGATGAGGTTAACTACGTTACTGACTTGATAATGGCGAATGTCCCAACCGAGTTCCCCATTGATTTTTTCATTTAGTTCATTAGCTGCCAACTCCTTCTCTTCTTCGCTTTGTGCCATTTCTTTTGTATTTCAGGTCTTCTTCCGCATTCATGTCAACAAGTGGACCCATTATCATCCAGAACTTGACGAAGCAGAGGGTGGCATTCCAAACTGGGAGTTCTGGTTCTGTAACGGCAACTACATCAAGTGTGAACTTGTTTTGGTCTTTGCATTCAGTTACTTGAAGCACTCGTGCTTCCGCATTGGCATTGGGCTGATGACACAAGTTTGCAAAGTAAAAGCAAATGTGAGCGCCGACATAGCATTGTGGTAGCCATCTCCGGAGAACTTGCCCAACGCTTTTCTCGATGGACAGATAAAGTGACCAAACTGGATAGTCGGGCTCTGCAGGTTGCCAAGCTGTGCTGCATATTAATTGGGGAGATGACGGTAGGTCTGCGACGAATATGTTCCGTTGAGTACGGTAACTGAAGGCTTTCTTCCATTTGGACAAAACATTTCTGATGGCAACGTGTTCGCAAGTCTGTGGCTTAGGAACTGCCTTAAAACATTGGTTTTTCTTGATAATGTCATCTTTGGAAGCAGTTATAAGGACAGTTAATTCTATTTTGCCGTCCTTTGCTTCTGAACTGGCATATGGGACCGCTGAGATTCCTTTGTGCTTTCTGATACTGCCTTAAAACATTGGTTTTTCTTGATAATGTCATCTTTGGAAGCAGTTATAAGGACAGTTAATTCTATTTTGCCGTCCTTTGCTTCTGAACTGGCATATGGAACCGCTGAGATTCCTTTGTGCTTTCTGATGGCATGAAAACTATAAGCTGAGTTATCATCCGTACCGAAGAGAGCAATGGTCTTGATTCCTTCTAACCCATCCTTATTCCACCGAGCAGTACTTTTTATTTGCAAAACTGTGGCGTACATAAGTTTTGCATGTTTCGTTTACGTACACTTGTTCTATAAACTTTGTACGTAAAACCTCGCAAACTTCCTGTTCTTCTTTCATGCTTTTTCGGACAAAAGATAGCTCACTACTTGAAGCGGCAAACGCAGTGCGCCGAAACTCTGATACATCTTGAAATGCAGGCATTACGCCACGTATGAGTAAAAAGAGCTTATTTTTCTCAGGATTGTCCGGAACCATAATTTAAAAACAGCTTCTGTTTTGCACTTGTCATGCCGTATCGCAGAAAGTCCTCGTTACCCCAGCCAAAATTTGACCTAAGTAAATCATACAAAAAACATTATACACACGCAAAAACTAAAGTCATTAATTGTCATATCTGCAGTTACGCGCTTAGTGAGTTTATTCAATGTGATCAAACCTTTGAGCGTCGCAGCCACATTGACCTGCAAACCAGGACAGGTCAGCAGAAATACCAACAATATTCACCGCTTGTGAACAATGGATACACGTATCTGCATATACTCGCTTAATCCTCTTTTGGCTGAAGACCTCGTTGTTCAGGCTCAAAAACGGCACATAACCATATTTTAAAATCATAGCTATGGTAAAAAAGAATATTCAAAAACCTCATTGTTATAAAGGTCTGTATCTTTGAAAGAACAATAGCACGCTACGAATACATGTAAAAGGTTTGGTTACTAAAAATAATCTTTTTACCATCAACATCTAAAATGTCGCCATTGATGCCAAATCCAAAACTGGTTGTTAGGGAGCATTCTTTTGAGTGTTTGTTCATATCCAGTTTGAACCCAGTCTTAAACTCGGGAAGAAGACTATTCCAGAATAAAATGCCTGCAATGTTTTCATAAACAAACCAGTCATGAAGGAAGACATAAAGCAAAATTGAAAAGACAGACTGAATACATATAAATGACTTTCTACATGAAATATATACTACTTATGCATAGATGGGCAAAAGCATGTTTCACGAATCAAGTTTTTTATCTGATTTCCGGTTTGCTATTAAATTTCTGTTTCAGCAAACAAAAAAGATGTCGTTGTTAAAGAGTAGAAACTGAAAAAAGAAAATTGCGGTACGCAAAGAACATTTCACCTGCTTTTCATACTAAAAATGTATTTTGGTTCAACGAGTCAGCAATTGAAAAAAAATCCATTTCGTTTATCAGGCATCATGAAATTTTTACAAGCTGTTGCAACGAAAATGGCCATAATTATGCAGTCAGGTGATGAGATGAGAAAGATTATGAATTTGAGCCTTGAGTAACGTTAGCGTTACTTGATTGTAGACACATTTTCATGACACGACGCGGAGAGAACAAATGTAGATTGTCTTGTTTGCGATTTTTTTTAAATGAAGTAACTGGTTACTGCAGGATAATTGCGATGAAAGGAAACCGTAAAAAAGATCGTCTAGTAAGCACGGATATAAGCACATTAACTAAAATAAGCTTGACTTGCCACTTATGAAATATAAATTGAAATTTGGAACACCACTGTCGTTGCATTTATGCCAGGTTTAAAACGCTACTGTTTGAGACATTTCGAAATTTTTGTGTTGCGAAGCGCGAATTTTGATAGGAGAAACGCTTAAAGTATGAATTGTTTTAATAAACGCAAATTCTTTGCACATTTTATTAATAGCAAACACCGTGGGAAATACAAAGAGGTTACCAAAATGATCTTGTGAAACATGAAACAGAAGTTTAGATTATGCCAGTTAATAGCACACAAAAGGTTTTGTTTTAGTACTTACAAATGGCTTGCATGGCTTGAATCTTACTGCTGAATATCAATCCTGTGTGTTGACTCTGTAAGAGGTTCCTCGAACAAAAATCCATTTACGGTTCGGAGATGGGCGCTCATCGTGAGACTTATGGGCTGTTGTACAAACACAACAAACGAATACATATTGAAAGATTTTATGTGTGCTTTGCGTTGGAGATGAGACTAGTATTTGGTGGTGTACAGTTTAAAAGTATTATTAAATGTTGGCAAACCTTATTGAAGTAAATCTTATTCTTCAATCGTTTTAACGGTGCACCAAAATCTTTCAAAAAATCATCATTGAAAATGTTGATTACACCTAGGTTCCCTTGCCCTTTTTTCAACTCATTGTGCAAGAGTAGGGTTCGATGTTCCATATCGCCATCTTTTTTCTCTTCGTCCAAATAGTTGCTCTTATATACATCGGCATTTTTGTTGATTCGTGGAAGTCCAAAGTCCTAGAAAAACGCCATATAAGTGTACAAAGGATTAAATGCACTAGTCCCATCGGTGTGTCATTGTATATATTATATTACTCAGTAATTTTCCAAGTTAAAAATGAAAATAGTAATCACAAAACGGATAACTCGACTTACCACAATTGAAAGGTATAAATGTCGATATGGCGAAATAATTTTTTCTGGTGTTTCTTCTTCTTTTCGCAATCGAAGCGTTTCAAAATGATTTCGCAATCGAAGCTGGATTTCATCAAGCGGTAGCTGCAGGCCGCTAACAAGTATTCGCCCTTCAAACACTTGCACTTTCACTTCCCCATCCAGAAAGGATCCTGGTAAAACAAAAATTGAAAGGACCACATATATCAACACAAAATAAATGCTGCAAATTTGATGATTCTATGATAATGGTTATAAAACAAGAGCAGGTCAATTAAATTACTTTGTCCAAACACAGATGTAAATATCATTTTCATCTTCAGACCGCTTTTACTGTCTGTTTGTGTATAGAACATAACACCAGGGTAAATAATATCCCCCATAATGATGAGTTATCTGAAAATAAAGTAGCAAAGAAATCAAATTTTTTAGAACAAATACTTTCACCAGAATTAAAAGTTAACTAATAATGTTATTTATAATGTTTTGCACACACTAGTTTTAGCAAAAAAAAATCAATCCAACTACAGCTACTGATGATTCAGCAGTAAAAAAATTAAGTTTTTGTTTTGAAAAAATATTATTCCAAACTTTTGATCAACAGTTAAGTTAATGATTGTAACGTACAAAAGTTTTTTGCACTGAAAATATGTACAATGTCGAAATTCGACTTAAATAAAATAGAATAAGAAAAAAAAATCTCCAAACTTCCTGATAATCAAAAAAACTTCAGCTGCGGAACAGTGCTGCTGAATGGCGCTTCAATACGCACACAAACGATTTAAATAAATATCTTGTTGTATAATTAAAATTTACAAAATCACAATTAAATCACAACAAAAACAGCTCTCAATCTCTGCACAATGGAATTGTGACCAACAATTTTAGGAAAATTTATAAACATGAGCTCGCAGCTGCAAAGAACTCAAATTTGTACAAATAGGAATAGTCGCTTTTCTGATGCTGTTATATACATTATGCTGTTACAGAAACTTGCATTTAGGGAGAACTGATATTTGCATTGTTCCAGCCAATCAGAAAGGAGCACGTCCTTACAGCTCTACGAGTTTATTTAGGAAAAAACACCACTTTCGAACCACATATATTGACGTATTGTTTCTTTATCATTATAACGACAAACATAACGCGGATTATATGTATTATTTATATATTTTTAAATACGTGCTTATATTCATGGCTGTTAATGCACCATTGTACAGAACCATAAAAAAGGTAATGTAATGCTTAGTATTCCTTTTGTCATGTATATTTACTTATGCTGTCATTTTTCACCTGGTAATTATCCGTGATTTCTGTATGTTAAAGTTATTACATGCAAATATCTCAACAATAAGACAATAAATACTGATTCGTCGTTACGATACAAAGATTGACGAATAAAGTTAGTGCACGTTTTTTCCTTTCAAGTGTTTTATTATTCTTTGACTACTTGATTTGCATGATAACATGACTCGTAGTATCCAAAAGGTTCTCGAGGTTCTGGTTATCGGTCTTTGCTCTTATAATCTATAACCTCTACTGCGAGACAAAGAAACTTTGCTAGTATTTAAGACATTGTAACGCACCCAGCCCCTAAACGTGACCTCAAAGCGCCCTGGTGTAACAAATAAAAAAGCGCCCCTTATAAAAGACAGTAGCGTACGCAGACTTGAGGTCTTGATACAAGTTACAAATCTGTCAACTTGAATTTCAAATACGTCTCTCAAACTTTCAAATTTTTTTATTACGTTGCATTAGCGGACAAAAGTCATTTTGTAACAAAACCGTACAAATTTATACACTGGCGAGCAAAGCGAGCCGAAATTTTTGAAAATTTAACGCTTTGCAGCATGGTGTAATGGTCAAAATTGGTGCCAAGTTAGGGAGAGGATTAGAGTATTTAATCACATAATACTGTGTGAAGAAGGTAATAAAATGAATAATAGATAGAAGATAGCTAAAAATAATATTTGCTCAAATCCATAAGGTTTTGATAATATTTGATAAAATTGAACTCTTGGCGAGCGCAGCGAGCGAAAAATCTGGGTTTTAACAAAAATAAAGGAAAAAACTTATGTTTCAGCACACACGTAAGCCAGTGATTCAAAAATATTTTAGTGTGAAAATAATAATTTCAACAATTTTTTACGAAGGTGTGATGAATGCCCAAAAATCTTGCTACCTTTACACAACGATTTGGGAACATTAAAATAAGTTTGTACGACGCAATCATCAAAATTATAACTCAACAAACTAAATCATGTCGCTTCTTACAGATTTCAATTTTAAAAACTTTCCCTATCGTCGCAAGTCAGTAATGGCAAAGGTCAAGGTTTAATAAACACTGAAACATTTTTTTAGCAAAAAAGGTCTTTTGTTAGTTACGCTTTTTTGAAAAATGATTTTTATGGAGATGTTATCAAGTCAAACTGAGCGCACGCGCACCATGGAATAAAAAGATATAGCACTGACTGAAACTTGAAACTACGAAAATCATTAAAAGTACAATAAAACTCATGAAGAGATATCATATCACCAGCTTAGAAAGTGCATCAACTGCAGTAAGTCAATGTTTTTGAAATATTTTGTTTTCAATTTTATAAATGTATACGATATAGATCCAGCTTTAGGCGCCCCCTCAGGCTGGCGCCCTGGGCAGCTTTGCCCAGTTAAAACCGGCGTTTTTTTTTTAGCAAAAAAGGTCTTTTGTTAGTTTTGCTTTTTTGAAAAATGATTTTTATGGAGATGTTTTAAAGTCAAACTGAGCGCACGCGCACCATGTAATAAAAAGATATAGGACTGACTGAAACTTGAAACTACGAAAATCATTAAAAGTACAATAAAACTCATGAAGAGATCACATATCACCAGCTCAGAAAGTGCATCAACTGCAGTAAGTCAATGTTTTTGAAATATTTTGTTTTGAATTTTATAAATGTATACGATATAGATCCAGCTTTAGGCGCCCCCTCAGGCTGGCGCCCTGGGCAGCTTTGCCCAGTAAAAACCGGCGTAGTTTAGGGGCTGAGGCTTCCATTTCAATTTGTAGGGGTTTGTGCCGATTAAATAATAAAAGGAGAAAAAACTTTTTATAAACTTTTCCATGTGGATGGCCATTGTTTCCTAGGCAGCGTTTCAGTAAAACATATTGTGATGAAAAATGGAACCATGATGTAAGTTATTCAATGCGCAATTCTAAACGCTAAATTGGCAAGCCATATTTATGGTAAAGCAAATAAATTGGCACGGTGCTGAATAATTTAAACAAGGCCAGTGACATTTCTGTCAGAAATACTTAATGATAGCGTGTTGTTGTATGAACGCAAAACTAAAAAGAAAAAGTTGGGTTAATTATTAGTGACGCAAATTCTAAGAAACTTTATGTATTTTGCATCATCATAAATGTGTATACGTGAAATAACATTTAACAATAATAAGCCTCAAATAAGATTATACATTCTACGTCGCATTCAAATAATTTACTTGGTATGGTTATTAAATTATTTAACGTTTGTGTCCACAATAATTTCTGTTTCTTTTCATTTTCTTCCCAAAAGATTTCATTGTCTATGACATGCCTTCTTAATTTCTATACCATTAATTACGATAACAGACAATCCCATGAACAAATGGCAGGGTCCAAGCATAATAGATTACCATAAACTTCACAAAATTTAGAATAAACTATTTTTTTGCTTAAAATTTAAATTTTGTTGGTATATACCAATGCACATAGATAAATATAGGATTAGAAATAGTTTTTTGAACGCAAAAGAACACAGCAAAATGTGAAAGTTGAAGATGAATTTGAAATCTGTAGCAACTGATATGTATATTTAATTGTTGGGCCTATCCACCAGCTAAAATAGAGAATATGGGATGTAATTATTATGCGCAGATGCCCATAAAGCTTAAAACTGCTTTGCCGATAATTTTCAACAGAAAAGAATTCAGGAGCCTTACGTTTTGCCTTGTCTTTGCTCAGTAAATTTAATGTTAATTTGTAGTTGGAAACAAAAATGAGTAATTAGATGGCATATTTCTTCAAAAGCTTATACGCCCTTCGTAAGGGTTTAAAATTAATTTTTGTCATCCTGTGTGAGGACATGATAACTCGTTACACTGTTTTACTTATTAACTACCGAAGGAGTTCAAGTAGTTACTGATTCCATGTCTGTCTGTGTATCTGCTTGTTTGTAAATAATAATAATAATGATTTATTGTCAACATGAATCGCGTCATTACAAAAGAGGCATACCACTCCACAGACATCACAATTTTAATTTTAGAGTCAAAATTATATACAAAAAAAGTTTTGTAATCAAATTAATATTTCATTGTATTACAAAAAGGTTGGTTATTAACTGTTTCGTACAATAGAAAAAAATATTATTAGCGCTTAATTTAATGCAAATTGCTGAATGACTTTACAAGCATGTAGGTATGTGACAGTGAGCTATTTAAACACCAAAGCTTAAACACGATAACTTCCGTTCTATTTGAGCGATTGATTTGAAATTTTGTACGCATCTATACTAGACAAAACTAATTCCTGAAAATATATTTACAAACGGATGGTCAACAGTGACTGGAATGGCATTGGTAGAATGGTCACGTTTATTTCGAATAGAACCAAAAAACAAAATTCATCATAATGAGCTAAAAAGTACTAAATACACGTAAATGATATATCTCGTTACAAGTACAAAAATTTTGATTTAACTTTTTGCTCTCATGATACTAAAATAATGTAAAGCAGAAAATGTAACGCAGGTTTGGTTAAAATAAAATACTCCATCTACAAATATAAATTGTAAAAATGTCAATTGGATATTATGAAAATTGCACTTAAAAGACCCTGTCTCCAGCTGATTTCTACAAAATATTTTAAGCTATGTAAGCCAATTAAACTGTAAAGATGATTATAAATTACTCCTACTTCTAGGAGTTCAATAAACCCCTTAATATCCGTATGACTTTTTATATCCCTTAGAGCTGAATTGGGTGTGAGATTGAAGACTACTTTAATATGAAGCTATGAGCTTCATCACCAGGGAAATAATCCGGCTTTCAGTTAAATGTTTCGCATGCAGAAATATAGTATCACTTGTAAATAACCGATGTCAATATGCTACGCGTAAACAAACATTAGGAATTCACAGTACTGTTCTGTTTCCAACGAACAGAATTTGACTGAGATTTAAAATGTGCTCAAAATTCCTAATCTAGCCGCATCAAGAAATTTAAGCCTCAGATTTAACCTACAAGCAATGTAAACAAACCAGCACTATAATATTTCGACCCGGTGATGCTAGTTCAAATTTTGTACTTCAAATATACTTTAGGTCGAAGTTAGATTTCTCGAGAATTCTTTACCCATAA
>JAANSP010002249.1:0-13225 GCA_036850745.1 Homidia socia | reverse complement strand
AATTACCACAACGCCAAATTTTACCTTAGGTTTTTAAATTTGATAACGGTTTATCAGTAAATTCCGGTTCCATAAAAAATGTGAAAAATTACAGCTGCCTTATTTACATGAAACCATGTTTTGGTTGCATTTTACCAAAAAAATATTTGGGATTATGTACGATAGGTTTAAACTGAAAGAAACTGTGCATATAAAATTGTCTATATTATCAACTGCTGTGGTGTCTTCATGAAAATGTTATGAATTCTAGTTATGATGATAAATTCAATAAGCTTCAAATTAAATTTTCTTAAAAATATATCCTTATTCTTTTATTTTTTGTTCATAAACGTTTAAATTTTCTAACAAGTATTTACATTACATTCCCCATAGTAAACAAGCTTTACAAATTTCGTTCTTGAGACCTTGTGAAATCAAATGAATAATGCTAGACAGTGATGTGTTATGTAAATACTTTGTACTATCATGGAAACATGAAAGACATTTTAAAACCCCGTCACTATGCTTTCGCAGCATTTTTTACTTTTTATTGCAGCTTATACATAGTATGAAGTAATTAGTTTATTTTGACTAGCGTTCAATATATAAATCCTTTTAATTGCGCAGTTGGCAAACTGAGGAAATCGCCAGTGGAAAAAAATAACTAGCGACATTATCTGTTAACGTGTTCTTCAACGATTTGATGCGTTTTATCTACAAGACTTTAGTTCACCGTGGGGCATTTAGAATGCTTTAACGGACATGTTGAGCTAAGGTTAGTAACCTTAAAGATATTTGAATACGCAACAACGAAATCGTGCGCAACGTTGGCATTGATGTAGGAAAGATTTCACCTTCCCTTTTCAGCCACAATAAAACCAAGTGCAAACAAAACGCATTGTATGTATGCCAATGTAATGGTTTTTCCAATGGTCTGATTAAACCGCTGATGCCGTATATATCAATTATAAACCCACTTTTAATTCGTTACAATGAAATGTCCAGTCACATAATTGCTTTAATAAATCTATGAAAATGAGTGCGTTTACATTTGCGTTCAGGAGTCAGGAGGTTTTAGCCATTCTCCACTAAGCAAGCGCAAGTGAACATCCTTGAACTCAAGGAAATATAATATTAATATTCTGAGATTAGTAATAAATCTTTCAGTTTAGGTGGAAGCAACGTAAATTAATCACTAGGCAGTTGCTGGAAGTTGTTTACATATTGATCTAAGCATAGCTTTATGAGGTTTATGTAACATTCTAACGGTTACTTTAAATACGGTTATCTCAAAAAACCGACAATTTCAGATTTTATTGCTTTTTACCACTTTTCCAACCATTTTTGAATTTTCCATTACAATGTAAAAGCGCACATTGAAAACCTAATAGTTTTATCAAGTAATGGATAATCCAAAAATGAATGGAAAAATACTTCAGCAACGTCACAACCATTTAAACGTTGTATTATCAGTAAATGTGTAAAACTCAACAGCAACAAAACTTGCAGCTCAGAGCACTGCTATTACCCGGAAAGGGTAATAGAAATGATTGACATTTTTTCGGCTATTTAACTGTGAGGGCTAATTGAAACGACGTACATAACTGAAGACATATCTAAGTTTTTTTGGTAATACTGGAGCAAGTTGATGAAAATGCGGTAGATTATTATTTTTCTAAACCAAATGTAATTTTTAAAATGGTAATGGCCAAGCTTGTAAATTTTATATGATCGAATATATTTTTGCTTTTCTTGTCATTAACAATTCGCTACTAACTAAAAAAGCAGGTAATTAAAAACATTTATTTTATTTAAAAAATATTTTATACATTAACATCAATGTAACAAATGATGAAGTACTAGTAAGTGACGACGAAAAATATACATAAATCATAAATTCACTGAACATTCAATATTAATCATAAACTATCATAAGCTAAGTGTTTGACTACCCACTGAACTTTGCAATATATATTTTAAGAACTTTGTTTCAATGTCAAAATAATTATCAAACAATGATCAGCTTCACATGCAAATTTGTAACAGTGGTTATTTGCTTTTCTGTCAATTGCGGTTTAACCAAACCTGCACTGCACTTTCCTTAACTTCGATTGCCCTCCGAATCGAATAACTTTTTACACAAAAATGTTAATTTAGTAATCAAAGCGTATGAAAAGTGAGATCTAATCCGTAGAATATCATTATTTTTTCCTAAACTTTAAAAAAAACAATTGCTAAAATGACTGCACTACAACTTGTTATTGTTAAAGGGCTTTCTATATGGCTCGTTGTGGTAACACCTTATCACCATTCGTCCGGTGAAATGCCGATTACCCGCTACCGGCCCAATAAAGACGGCCCCTCACCCCAAACTTTACCCTAATTTATAACGGCTCCCCACCAGACCATTATCGGGAATCCCAGGAAAGTATGCAGTTGAACTTGGAGCCCCAATCTGACGACATAATGAATGATGTTAAAGACGGCTTCAAGTATATGCTGGAGATTCGGAACGAGTGGACCTTTTTAATTCAATGCACAGGTACAACGGTTGGCAATGATTTAAATCTCCACAACCGAAATGCACTTAACTACATTACTGAATTACTTAACAGGAAATCGTCAAATTTTCTCCTGTTAAGTCAGAGCTCTGACTTAGCAGGAAAAATGATTGAATAAACAGGAAAAAGTCTTAAAACTTTTTTTGATACGTATCACACAGGTTTTTCTTCTACTTTATGAATGACATCATACTTTTTTCAAAACCCAGAAACAAAAACGAAAAAGTTTAATCAATTGATTTTAGTCTTTTACATTTTTTTATGTTTTTTTCTTATCAATTTATTTTTTCTTATTAATAATCTGTACTACAAATACTAAGTTGTTACATTTAATTCATATATCAAAAGTAGTGTAATAACTCGACTTCACTATAAAGCAAACAAGTTCGATTCGACTTCACATATAACTTAATCTACAAAACGCTTTTGATATTTTGTGTATCTTAGGAACTTTGTAGTAACTGTTCCATCATTAAATATCTTTTGCTTAACTTATGATTTGCGACGATGTGTCTCAAATGCGCAATAAAAAGCGTAGGTGATCCTGGTTTTAAAAGTGTCCGTCAATTTAAATCAAGTTCGTCATTTCTAATGTTAAACTGCTCCCGTTTAATATCCACCCTTTTACGTTTGCGTGTCGTATTAGTCATTGCGAAGTTTTTCGTCTGACGCTTGAAGTAAAGAAAAGTTGTTTTTGCTATTGATTTCATGCAACTCTTTATAACGAATTTAAAGAAATGGATTCATTTCCATATCACGGGACAAGATTTGGACTATTAATATGTGTATTGGATGTACACTTTAACATCACCATGCTGGTTTCTTGGTTGTGGGGATAACCGTATTTTAACCTTAGTTGGAAAACGCTCAGCTACCGCGAAATATCTGCTTTAGAAATGGTCAAAAATAGGAAGCTATGAAAATCAATTTAATAAATGCGACTTATATACTTTTTAATATGTGTTTCTGGGTTGAAAAATAGCAGTTAAGTAATTCAATAGAATGGTCAAGTCCATTTCGGTTACTGCCAACAAAAATTTTCCCACGGTTTTGTACAGAATCCGGAGGATCGACTGATTTCGTTTACGGCGGTTGTAGTGCCTGAGAGAAAGAGTGTTGGCAAAATTGTGGATTTCATGCATAAAATGTGAGTACATGTTTTGTGTTAAAAAATTATTATAATTATTATTACATTTTCAAACTTGCTTTTTCACAGGTACAAGATCATGCTTTCCGACGGTGTTGGGCCGACCAAAGGAAACATTCTGAGGAATCCTCAGTGAGGATTGTGAATTCGCTGCGAATACTTAAAGAGCGAGACTAGACAGGTTTCTCATGTTTGCGCATCGCACTCCTTTCTACAAAAAAAGTAAAGTAATGCAATGTGTCTTATAATGAATTACAAGATTTGTGTGCACTTGTATTTACCACAATAAATTGACACTGAAAGTAAAATTTTAAAATCTGGAGATAACTGTGTTCTTTTAATTTCGTTAGTGTATTCACCCTAGAGATGTTTAGGTATTTAACCCTAAGTTTGTCTTTTAGTTTAATTTCTAACTGATCGCATATTTGATAAGACATACGTACATTCCGCAAATAACATTCTCTCTGCCGTTTATATTAATTCTTTGAGACTCTTGTTTCCTGCCAAGAGTAATTAATAATTTTTCTGAATACCCAATTCAGTATTGGCAGTACCTTTTACTTTTGTATTCACGTAAAAGTTAGATTGGCGTTAAAAAGTAGTGCTTTCTATTGTTCATTGCACCAATCCAATCGACTGGAAATCGTCTGAACCGTCCACATCAAAAATATTAGTTTGGTAGGTACCCCCTAAAAACTTTATAAGAGAAAATTAAAAAAAAAACATTTTAAAAATCCGAATTTACTTCAGTTTCCCTGATTTTTTCCACATAGTGTTGGTATCAATCGATTAAGAATTTACTCTTGATCCTATATACTTTTTCTTCTAGGACGCATGCGTTTTAGATTTTTCATTTTTTTGATCTGATACAGCAGTAGTCATCATCATTGGTTTTGTTAATTAAATCTATCTATTATCAAACTAAAATCTTAAAGTACACACCTAAGGGTTATGAGGAGTTAACACCAACCCTTGGCCCACTACTTTTTTTCTCCAACAAAACGTTTCTAAAAAACCTACCAAAAAATTCTGCTCGGGAAAACCCTTCTGTTGCTACTACAAAAGTCAACTCTGTACAATAAAAGGTTTCGCGAACAAGTTAATTATTCACGTAAATTTTACACATTCACAGGCGAAACGTTACGAGCATGTAGAGTAACCAGTAACGGGATACAAAATGTTATAATAGAAATGGAGATTTTAAAAACCTCCGACCAAACGTAATGAAATCAATAATGATTTTAATTAATCTCCCGTAAAGTTAACCTCATTCAGACTTCAAACCTTACTCCTGTCCTTCATTCAAATCATTTCAACAGTTTTGCAAACAAAAAACTATATATTTTAATGTAGAGAACTTGTAAATATTAAAATATCATTTTATTATCAGTGCGTTTACCTTTATAATGTTTGTTGCTGCTGCTTTAATGGCAAGCATTGTTTTGACTGGAGTCGAAATTTGCACTGTTTTCTCTGAGTTAACTCATCTACATAATTTACTGGTAAAATTTTGAAAAAATCAAATTTTCCGCAAACTTTGTGTCCCAAAAGACTTCAAAATTGAATTAGAGTCGATTTTGCGCAATTTGTTTTTTTCAGTGGAATTTTGTTACAAGTAAATCTCACAATACATCACTAAACTGTATTTACACACCCAAGTATACCTCACCCAATATTAACAAAAATTGGCTGCAAGCAAACTACCAAAATTTTTAGATTTATCGAAAGTACAAGCTAAAGCTTGATTGTATCTTGATAAACTCAGGAAGTGTCCATATCCTCTGATATTGACGGGTTTTGTACATGTTCCAGCCAGCATGTATGGATAATAAATGAAGTGAGCTACACTTTCTATCTCACTTATCCTCTCCGCTTCACTACTAACAATTCAATTTGTAAGCATTGCATTCAATACCACCAACGCAGCACATCTTATATTATCTAACACACACTTCCAATCAAAATGAGAATTAAAAAAATAAAATGCTTCTGCTCTTCAAAGCCAAAACTACACTGCCAAAAGCAGATAGTGTCTTACAGGCAACAGTAGCAGCCTATAATAAAATCAAAATGATTTTTCTTCTAAAAAATATAACTGTTATTACTAGACATAATAGGTATATAGTATCAAGTATTCATCATCATCCAACAAAAACCAAGTATTTAAGCTTATTCAGATTCTAGTGAAAACACTAAATTGCCTTGCTACTACGTAGCTGAACGAAGTGACAGCAAGTTTTGATGTAGGCAGGTGTCTGTCTGTTTGTCTGTCTGTCTATCCGTGAGCACGATTACTGGCGAATGGTTTCATTGATTTGGCTGAAATTTACCAGAGTACGTTGTCATTTTAGAGTATGGGCCAGAATCTCAGCCTATTGAATTGCAGTTAAATTTGTCAGCAACAACCCTTAGAGACAATTTGGATTTTTTTTCATTAAGGCTTCTGTCATGTAGCATATCATTCCGTAGGTCATCTGAACTATGGTGTCTTTACTGAGCATTATGGGGAAAACAATTTTTTTAATAACGTCTCGGTCGAAGAGATATGGCGATTTGAAATACTTAGCGGCCGTAAAATCTAATTTTAAAAAGTTTAACCTCACCTAAACCACATGAGATGTAAAACCGCAGTAAGTTACAGCTTCGTTGAACTATGTGAACGCAGAATACATCTACAAACAGCGGAATATAATTTAAGCCGCTACGTATCTACAGCTATTTACAGCTGGTTCACTATTATTAGTATTGTAAGCATTGAATTCGATTGACATAATGAATGATGGACAAATGTTAAAATTGAGACTTGGAGGATTTTTGTTGTTAAGTGTATGAGGATGTGTGCAAAAATCAGACGTGGCCAATTACATTGAAATTGTGATTCAATTACAAATTAAAAATGACTATTCTCAAAAAAATGTAATTCATTACAAATTACTTTTCTCAAAAAATGTATTTCGATTAAAAATGTTTTTCCCAGAATACAAATTACTTAAATTGTATTCTAATAACGTATATAATTAGTTGATTACAAATAAATGACTTTAATCACATTCGGAGAAGCTAAAATAGCGGGAATAAAAGGAATTATTGCATTATCTGTGGAAGAAAAGACAAAAACTGAAAGGATTTCTATGTTCATTAAATAATAACTTTGATTAATGATCAAACATATAATATAGTTACAAATTACTTCTCCAGAAAAAAAGTAATTCAATTACAAATTACTTCTCCAGAAAAAAAGTAATTCAATTACAAATTACTTTTCCAGAAAAAAAGTAATTCAATTACAAATTACTGCAATCGAATAAAATAATTTATTACTTAATTACAACTTACAAGTAATTGACCATCTCTGGCTGAAACTTAAGTGCTAGATGGACTATGCTGGAGGAATTCCACCTTAGGTATATCTGCTGCTTGCTGCTGGTAAATGTAAATGACATGCCTTACGTGCTTACTTGACGTTGGCTTGAGATGAATGACGAAATCAGCAGACTTTTTTGCTCATATTCGCCAGTGTACTGCAACACAAGTTATTAATCTGTTTCATGGAGACGGTCATAGCCGAAATTTCCTGGACGCCGCCTACTAGCTATTAGTGTTGCCATGTAAACGTGCGAATTTTCGCCGCACAATACGTCGTATTGCGAGTTGCCCATTGGCTATGACTATCTCCGTAAAACAGATAAGAAGTGTATTTGTGTTTACTAACTTACACATGCCTAAATATAGGCCACGGAACATCTTAAAGTTAACTTGAACTAAGACGTGAGAAAAAGGTAATCCTTAACCCTAATCCATGAAATAAATAAATTTATTTACCTTAAGAAATTTTTTACTCCCAATAATTTTTGTAAGAAGAAACCAATTTTAGTAATTTTTTACTTTGGAGAATATATCAACAATCCAGTTAACCAAAAATCATGATGATGGATTTTCTTCTCTCCACACCTTTTGTGTGGAAATCCCACAAAATTTGTGGATTTTATGAAGTCGCATTTAACCATATCAAAGAGGTTAACGACAATCAAGATTTGAAAAAGTTAAAGAAAGAATTTCAAGAGAAAATCGATCTAGAAGGCAAAGCTGCAAGTTTGTGGCTGCCGGAAGACAGTTGGAAAGCGTTGGTCGTGCCAGAAGTTTACAAGATCCTTACTACCAGATACGAGACGAAGGGAAACAAAATAGTGGAGAAAACAATAAAAATCAGTGATAGTGCTGGTGTTTCTGAACTCCTCGCTATCATGCGAAATAAGGCGCAACATGCCAACGCCTTAAAGCAAAACGATAAAAAAATAGTCGATTGGTTTGACACGAATGGCCACTTTTGCAAGTTCAAGTATTCTCAGTTTTGGATTAACCTCAATTCATCGCTCCTACCTTACTTGTGGTACCAGTTTTATGAGTGGAAGGATGCCCAAGTACTTAAGGATTTTTATCCCTGCGAAATGGAAAATTATACCAAGAAGCGTTTAGATGACTTGATGGATTTTCCATGCCAAATTGAAAAAGCGTTACAGGAGCAATTAGATAAAGGTGAGATCTTTACGCTATTTATTATCATCTCGGTTACGTATACTTACAAAAAATGTTTGCAGTTTTAGTCAAAAAAGTAAAACATTCGCTTCGTGCTTAGGAATGACATGGCATTCTCTTTTGATTTACTTCATGTGGTATTTCATAATAATCGAATATCATATTGCAGCTGTAGTTCTTCAATAATTTTGAAAATTCTTATTTTCCAACAGGTGAAGTACTGGTTAAATATAAAACTGAAGATGAAACGATCCTGGAGTTTCGTACATTGGCTACGGACACAATTCAACATGTTCTGGATGGATACACCACAATTAAAATTTCGGTGTCAGCTAACCAGGTGTGTTGTTATTGGTTTAAGTCTTGTTTAGACATACCTTCTGACGAAAAGGTTTATAAAATAAATTGTTTGCACACTAAAGACTTTTCTGAAACGACGATTATTATAGGAAATAGTGTAGATGATATTGAAAAGTCAATTGAAACAGATTTTGCCACAGTAAAAGTAAAGGAAAGGATCATAGTATTCATAAAGCGAAGCTCTAATGAAAAAGCTGCATTAAGGGATGTAAATGATATACGGGCAATAATTGAGAATAATAGAAAAAGCGTTTCAATTTCTGAAGAAGCAATTATTTGGGAGGATATAAGCTATAGTGTACAGCAAAATATAATAGAAAACGGAATATTGGTTTATCAAAATCACCGTCTTAAAATAAACGAGATCAGTGAAAGCACTGCCCAGAAAGAGTTACTTGCCCGTTTAAGTGGGAACGTTTTAAATGAGTTGTTAAGTGGTCCAAACCGCAGAAGTATTTAAGGGTGTTTGTATCCCTGCTTTGAGTATACAAGATTACCAGAACAGGACATTAGTAAATAGAGAGGAGGTTGACTCTAGTATTTTTGAAGCTGCTTCCGAACATGACATTTTTTTGATAGTTAACATTTGTCATAAATCTTTAACACAAATTTTGATGAATACATATTCAGTTAAGTTTGTGCCCGATCAAAAAAAATTCAAAATAGAAGATGAATTACAGAACAAAATATTTGCAGTAGAATGTGATTTAAAAGATTGCGACGAGTTAATCAAAAAAATTCAGAGAGGAAAGAATATTCATTGTTTGAGTTATACGAAAGAAAAAACCTTTAAATGGCTCAATTCTATCGGGTCCATTTTTTCAGTAGAAAAACAGTTTACCAAAGCTTCAGAACAGTTGGGGGTACTCACGGAAAAACAGTTTTTAGAAAAACTAGAAGAAAATGGAGAAAAAATAATTTTCATTACTGGAGAGCCAGGGATAGGAAAGACACAATTATTTATTACTTTAACCTCGAGTCTAATTAAAAAATATGATGATCGTCTGGTTTTGTTTATTTCTTATAACAACTTTATAGAGAAAGTAGACAAAGAGGGCGAAAAACAAGCCTTAAGATCTTTAATAAATATAATATGTCCAGATAATTTACTTGAACAGTACTTGCTAAAATATTGGTTGGAAGATAAAAAACTCAAAATTGAGATTGTGCTGGATGCAATGGACGAGTTAGGGCCTGATGCGAGGAAGATAGCATTTCAAACACTTGCGACTATACAAGATATTCCTTCAATCAGATGCTGGGTTAGCGCCAGGGACCACATGCTAGACAGTATAATGGTTAAGTTTAAAAAATTAGGGTATAAGCTAAAAGGTTTTATAAAAACCGAACAGATTTATAATTTGACTAATCACTGGTGCAGATATTTGGTAAAAAATAGCAAAGATACGGAAGCATTGAAACCAAAGTTGAAGGACTACGCTGGCAAGTGTATTGAAAATGTCGCATTATCGTCAAAGAACGACATTGTATCAGTACCTTTGAATTTGCGACTATTGGCTGAGATTTACGAGGAAAATATATTCCATGCAGACTATACCTTTCATAAGTGCGAAGGCACAGTAGTGCAGTTATACCAGTTGTTATTGGATAAAAAATATCAAGTTTATATTCAGGAGAAAGTAGAGTTAGCACAAGGTGCTAAACAACTCGCAAGTGTTGACGTGTTGCGGGAGGAAGCTACTGATGCTCATTTATATTTAGCTTTAAAACTTATTTTTTCAGCAGACCAGGCAAATGAGTTGTACAAATGGCTCGGTATTAAGACAAAGTACATAAATAAAGAAATCTTTATTCTGAATATTGGTATAGTTAAGCAAATAAATCCTGTAGTATTTGTCCATCGTACTCTACCAGAGTTTATTATTGCAAAATTCATTTGTGATGTGTTGAATGGTACGTATAAAGATGAGGTTGTATCATGGAACGATCAAACGTTCCAAAATTTTTTAAGTAACCACGTTTTGACAACTACTTGTGTTTCTGCTATTCCAATTTCAAAGTGTGAATTTAACCATCCAACGATTTGCCATTTTCTAAATTTACTACTAGAAACAATATATTTCCAAACAGATGCTCATTTAAATAATTTATAGCTTGTTTGTCATTCAAGCCGGCTGGTTGTCTCTGTCTTTTAGCTGCTGAATAATATATTACTGTGGCTATTTTTTTGTACTTGATTTTTTTTTTCTTGTATACTTTGCCTTATATACCATACCTAAGACAGACCAGCATTAGTTTAACAATGGCAGAGGAAATACTTTTGACAGATTCGGAAATTAGAATGATTTCCATTTTAAAATTTTCGATAAAGGAGACGATTCAGGAAAGTTTGAGTACCGTTGATTCTAAAATCGACAACCTAACAGGCTTTGTGCGTGAATCGATTGGAAGACAGGACGGGAAAATTATGGAAATTGAAAAAGAGAACATTGCACTCAAAAATCAAGTCAAACTGTCTAGTGCAAAAATTGAAAAAGCTGAAGTGATGGCAAAACAGTTAAAACGTGAAAATGAGGCTTTATTAATGGAATTGAGGGAAAAGAACATTATAGTGCTTAACTTAATGGACGAAGACGGTGAATCAATGCAAACTCTAGCGGATAAAATCATGAAGCTAATTTTAGACACCACCAAAGTGAATTATTACTCCTGATTGTTTCTTCAGAATTGGTGTTTTTGAACTTGGGCACATGCGCCCAGTTAGAATTAAATTTCATTCCTTGTCAGACAGAAATAAAGTGTTTGTGAATAAGAGTGAAGCACCAAAACCAATAATAATAAAACCGGACACACCGGAAAATGTTAGAAGGGATCATGCAATTCTTTTTGGAAAGCAGGCAGAGCTCAAGGAAAAGGGAACTAATTCCAAAATTAATTTCTCTAAACGTTACCTTGAGACTGACAACGGGGAAACCTTTTCTGTGGATGATGGAATCCTTTTGGATTCTCAAAACAACCCCATTGCTACTAATTTTAAAGGAAGAAGCAGAACAAACAGCAGCCACAAAAGAACAAAATTGATGGGAGGAGCTGACAACGTTCCTTTTTTAGGAAATGGAAGAAAAGACAAAGAGGCATTCCTTCGAAGCGGCTTAACTCCAAGGTCACCACCGGGAAAAAACATACAGGACGATTCAAAAATGGACGAATAACGGATCAACTTTTAATTGGTCATATTAATGTAAGATCATTACTGAACAAACATATAGAAATTTTGAGTCTGCTAAATTTCAAGAAATTTGACATTTTATGTATTACTGAATCTTGCATCAAACCTTGTCATAATTTGCCCTCTTTCCCAAGTTATAACTTGTTTAGAAAAGATATTCTACTGAAAGGACAAAGAGGCATTTGTGTACTTGTACATGAAAATATTAAGGTTAATGAATTGCATTTTGAATTGAACACTGACAACATCGAATTTCAGTTAATTAAACTACAAGTTAATTTTAACAAAAGCATAATTTTAGCTAACATTTACAGACACCCCTTCTATAAAAAAAATATTTTAAACAATGACTATATATTCTTGTCCAAATTATTTGGATTTTTAAATAAATGTGACAATCATTTTATATGCTTAGGGGATTTTAACTTGAGGGATAATTATGTATTAAGATTGCTTGAGTATTGCAAAACACATAACATAAAACAGCATATTACTAAACCGACAAGAGGTAATAACCTGTTAGACTTAATTTTCTCCAAAAACAAATCTCCTATTGTCAAATGTGATACCTTTGATTTTAACATATCTGACCATTTAGGCATTGAATGTTTATTGAATATTAGAAAAGATAAAGTGGTTGAACTTACGAAACAAATCAGAAAATATGTTAATGTCGATCAGAATATAATAACATTTTGTCAAGAATTATTTTTTAAGAACGAAAATGCTGATGTTTTCATTAATAATATACTGTATATATTTGACCGATATTGCCCTCAGAAAGTGGTAAAGGTAAAAAATAAAAAGAATATTAATGCGATTAGTGAGTCGACAAAGAAGCTTATTAAGGAAAAAAATAAACTATTTCGTAGTCATAAAAAATGTCCTTCCACTTCAAGCAGAACTACGCTAAAACTAATTGAGAAAAAAATTAGACATTCGTTAATAAATGATGCTAAACAAAGAATGCAGGTTTTAAGTAAAGATAAAAATGTTTGGAATGCAATAGATAAAATTATACCAATACATGACAGAAAAAAAGTCGACCTTAATATATGTGTAGATAGTATTAATAAGCACTACACTAGCATTTCCACTACTTCTACATGTTTGAATGCCTTTTCGTTACCAAGTAAGCCTAACAATATAAATCTTGAGGGAAAAAGTTTTAATCTTATGAATATAACATCTCTTGACATTTTAACTGTTTGGAAAGGTATGAAAAACAAGTTTTCAACGTCGCCTGATCCACTAGGTATATGTAATAAGATGATATCGTATTGTATGCAATCTGAATACTTTGTTAAGTCGCTAGCTTCTCTTTTTAATTCATTTATCGAGTCGGGTGTTATTCCCAATTTTATGAAAGTGTCCCGTATTGTTCCTGTACCTAAAATTGACAAGCCGTTAAACCCAAACGACACAAGGCCTATTGCTATTCAGCCAGTGCTT
>JAANSP010002248.1:0-13227 GCA_036850745.1 Homidia socia | reverse complement strand
AGTCGATTCAATAAATTCCTACTTTTGTTTGTATGAATTGGCAAGTTGGCAGCAACAAACAGCTCTTTGCAAACTTTATTGATAAAATTGAATGAAGAACAGACAGCAGGCAGGGGCTTTTAAAACAAAAATAAAAAGTCTGTGTCTATGCTTCTTTTTATTGCTTTGTTTTAGAGCACTTTTATTTTCAACCATTGCATTGCATCTAAATATTTGTTGAATGAGTAAGAAGAGTAACTTTTTTACAAATAGCGTCATCTTTAGTTTTACGCTGTGCTTTTTACAAGTCTTTTTTATACTGTGTGCAATCCAGTGGATAATGCAATTGCCAATTTTACAAAAAAAAATCAGTTGTGTGTAAATGTTGATGAGGATGATGATAGAAAAACAATATAAAATAAAAGTGAAATGTAAATGTAACATTATTCAATGCCGCAGCGGGTAACAATTGCTGTTGCTGCAACTGACAGACAACTGACGAGAAACATGAAAAGAAGAAAAAAACTTTTGGGTTGGTATTGTCAACTTGTCATTCATGAAATGAAAAGATTAAAAAGTGAAAGCTTTCCGTTTTTTCAAAGAGAGATGCACTTGTACTGGTATTATTACTATTACAGTAAAAAGAATACACAAAAATAATGCATTAGAAATCAGAATGGAATAATATACTGTTACGAAAAAAATGGTAGAGGAGTGCGAGTCTCAGATTGAAAATCCGGCAGCAAGCTGACTGACATCAGAGAGTTGAATTTGCGGGTAACAATTGCTGTTGCTGCAACTGACAGACAACTGACGAGAAACATGAAAAGAAAAAAAAAAACTTTTGGGTTGGTATTGTCAACTTGTCATTCATGAAATGAAAAGATTAAAAAGTGAAAGCTTTCCGTTTTTTTTCAAAGAGAGATGCACTTGTACTGGTAGTATTACTATTACAGTAAAAAGAATACAAAAAATAATGCATTAGAAATCAGAATGGAATAATGTGCTGTTACGAAAAAATGGTGAAGGAGTGCGAATCTCAGATTGAAAATCCGGCAGCAGGCTGACTGACATCAGAGAGTAGAATTAAAATAAGAAAAGTAAATAGACGCCACCAACCACCACCTCACTGAAAACAAAATTTTGTAATGTGACATGGACATGCAATGGAATTTTTAAAAAATGCCAAATCTAATTATTGCGTTCACTCACACACACAGTTGGGTCACTGAATAAGGAACGGTCACTGTTATAAATTTTTGTGCAAAACTTTTTATTTGATAAAAAAGGAATTTTATTTATGTAAGCAACATTTTACAATGCATGAAAACATTTCTACTCGCTTACGCAGTGCAATTCAACTGAGCACGTCCAAAATTGTTTATTTTTTCTGTCTGTACAAGATACGCAGCGTCTCTCGAGTATTCGTAAAACCTTTTGTAAAAAACGAATATTTTTTGTCAGGACCTCGCTTTGGAATGAAGCGAATAAAAAACAATATGGATTCTTCTGAATATTATGTTTGTGTAGCCTTTTTTTCTGCTTGCTACCCTTTATGACTCGTATAAAATAACATTCAAGATGGCATGGTGGTGGTAATGGTCCACAAAACTTTTTTTCAGTGCAATGTTAAGTGCAAAATGTTAGCGTACAAACATGAAGCTAATATGATGGCAAGATGAAATACGGGGAGCAATAACATTTTTTGACTTTATGAATACTACTACTACTACTACTCTGGACCAGTTGGTTGTGGGAGCGTTGTATGCATTGGATTATGATGATGACATGCTTTCATTTTTGCCGTTGTCGTNATGCATTGGATTATGACGATGACATGCTTTCATTTTTGCCGTTGTCGTTTGCTCTTGCTGGTTGTGCCACATGTGTTTTTATGGGGTTTCTTACCCTTTTGTAGTTTTTTTCTGTCTTTTCGATCTGCTCTTATTCAATTTCCTACTCTACTTACATGCATGCAAAATGGTTCATGGTTCATGTTACATGTCTCTTCATATATAGTCGCATTTGCATTCGTGTCCAATTTTCAATTTTCCATGTATATTTTCTTGTCCTCGCTCGCTTCCATATTATTTACGCACAATTTTTTTAACACAAGATTCCTCATAGAAAATGTTCGGCGCAATATATATATAAAGGAAAAGACAAAGATAAAAAGGGAGTTTGCCACCATTCATTAGCCGCACTTGTCGTTAGTGTGTTTGGTTTCCCCGATTGAAAAAAATTAAGTAGTAATATGGTTTGTGGCGGTGGTAAATCCACCTACTAGAAAGAGAGATTTCTTGGTAGTTTGGTTGGATATTATTGTCATAGGCAGTGAGGCTGTGTACACTGTGCACTATTCACTAGTAAAATGGAAATATTGATGATATGATCATTTTGGCTGTGACATTAGCAGTAATAGTAGCAATAAGGCAAGGGAAGTATGCTGTGTATTACTGTTCTTTATGTTTTAGCTGCTGAACCATAAAAAACTTTAATGGTAATACCATTTAATGGCTATGTACTGTAATATAATTTGACTCTAATGACTGAGTCTGACTGAGAAGCAGCTTCAAAGTATCAAGTATCACTTTCTTCACTATTAACTAGTAAAATGGAAATATTGATGATATGATCGTTGTGACTGTGACATTAGCAGTAATAGTAGCAATAAGGCAGGGGAAGTATGCTGTGTATTACTGTTCTTTACGTTTTTCTGAACCATAAAAAACTTTAATGGTAATACCATTTAATGGCTATGTACTGTAATATAATTTGACTCTAATGACTGAGTCTGACTGAGAAACAGCTTCAAAGTATCAAGTATCACTTTCTAAAAATCGGCGGAAAAATGTAGAAGCCTTCCTTTCAGCCATGCCATACTAATACTAGCAGTATATTATTGTCGTAGAAAAAATGCTTGTTGTCTGAACCATAAAAAACTTTAATGGTAATACCATTTAATGGCTATGTACTGTAATATAATTTGACTCTAATGACTGAGTCTGACTGAGAAGCAGCTTCAAGTATCAAGTATCACTTTCTAAAAATCGGCTGAAAAATGTAGAAGCCTTCCTTTTAGCCATGTCATACTAATAATAGCAGTATTTGTAGCACAAAAAATGCTTGTTGTATGTATCGAGCCAGTAAAGAAATGAAATAAGAAATACACTGGGTATTATTATTAGGTTTACCACTTTACTTTGATGAAACTGAAAGGACGTCGTCGACGAAATCGACAACGACACAATCATTCTTATCATCACAAGACAAAAAATGAGATAACATTCTTAAAAAATTTTGTACATGTACGCAAATCCATAGCATAAGCAAGTTAAATAGAATGTACATGTTTTATTAATAGCTATATTTACAACAGTCAATATAAAAGAGTCAAATCATGAATCATGATGGTCTATACTATATAAAATTGATAGGAGGGATATAAATAATGAACTAGATGAATACGCCGTCCCCTTTCCGTGCATTTTTAGCTACTGTACTGCATAAAAAATCAATCATATAACTTTAGAAGAATCCATGTTTTACTTTCATGATTTCTTCCTCCATCCTTCCAATTACGCTTCACCAACCAGACCTCCAATAATACTGTTGCCTTTCTGTGCCTACCTCTACCTTCCCTACCTTCACTTTTCCTTTTCAACAGTTTGTGCTTGCTGGATTTTGTTTGGGATTGACGCATTTCTGGTATTAATATCGACGCCATTGGCAAACTGTTGGTGAAGAAGGATTCCATGTTTTCCTTTTGATTTCAGTGAAGAAGAGAGCAGGTAGTCTTCGAGTGTCCTTTGGGATTGACTAGATATTTAGAATAGTAAACTGTAATGTAAACTATTATGTCTTATCTTTTGATTGTCAATTGTTCTGTTCGTTGATTCCAGCACAAAAGAAGTGTACTTAGTACTTGCTGACTATAGGCAGCAACAAGAATTTCGGCTATGCTGATGGTTTTAAAGTTTTCCGAACCTCAGAGGTCTCCTTTTCCCTCTTGCATCATTGTGTTTTATGCACCCAAAAAGTCAGTGAGACCGGTGAAAGTGGAACGTAGAAAGAAAAATATATAACTCTGTGGAACTGCGGTTTTGTGTGTGCTGTGCTGTGGAACATGTGAAATCATGGTGCTTTTGTAGGTACTGATGTCTCCGAGTGTCCTATTTAGAATAGTAAACTATAAGGCAAACTATTATGTCTTATCTTTTGATTGTCAATTGTTCTGTTCGTTGATTCCAGCACAAAAGAAAGTGTAATTGCTGACTGTAGGCAGCAACAAGAATTTCGACTATGCTGATGGTTTTAAAAATTTCCGAACCTCAGAGGTCTCCTTTTCCCTCTTGCATCATTTCACTGACCCAAAAAGTCAGTGAGACCCAGACCGGTGGAAGTGGAACGTAGAAAGAAAAATATATAACTCTGTGGAACTGCGGTTTTGTGTGTGCTGTGGAACATGTGAAATCATGGTGCTTTTGTAGGTACTTTGTAACTCGTCTCCACTTCCGTTTTCCGTTTCCAGTAAGTCGTTACGTAGCGCTTGCTATACAAACAAGGTCGCAAAGAGGAGGAATTTCGTGCTGGGTTTAGTCTATATGACTTGTTTAATAGCGGGCTATTTATGGCGGAGACATTCTTTCGGTCAAATTTTCAGTTAGTGTTTTCTAAAAAAGAAACTAGTGGTAGTGTTTACTGTTGTGGTAGTTGGTGGGTGACGGTGATACTCTTTCTTTCCACTACTTATACTGCCACTGGTGTCATTGCCAGTTGTATTGCCACTTGCCATTAGACTGGTTTCCTCTAGGAGGCCGTGTTGTAAATCTCTCAGAGACTAAAACTATCTTTCTAGTTGGAAATTCCAACTTGAAATACCATATCCCAACCCGATTCTGAAAAGCTCTGTTGTTGAGTCACTGCTCCCTCCAAAATCCTGCGAGGTTACAAAAGGAAAAAGAATAGGATTGTCAACGATAAATTCCAAGGAATTTTTACTTGGTTTTTTGTAGCAGAAGCAGCTTGTAGTACAACGTATTTAGTTTGCTCATCGCCGCCATTTGCTTATATGTCTACATGTTTTTTGTGGAGGACGGTTTTAGCTACTAAAACTAAACCAAACCACGCAAGCTGCTGCCGTGGTCATATGCCTGGTCTTTCGTGTCGTTGTCGTACAGGCTTGGCTACAGTTATATGGCTTTCTTGTTCCTTTTGAAGATTAGAAACTAGAGCCCAATGCCAAAAAAACCTTCATTGCTGCTGCTGCTACGTTTCGCCCGTCGTATGTGATTTGAAAGGGAGAAGTTAGCTATGGGAATTGAACTCTCTGGAATCTCTGGTAGTTCATGTTGGACACAGTGGTACATTTTTAGAGTTTGAAATATATAGCTTTGGTCCTTTAAAAAATCTGAACCTACAGGAAAGAAAAGGAAAGTGAATAAGGTCATTATTTATGATCTTGATCTCTGTGGATGTGGATGTAAAACTACAAATCAAAACTACATGGAGAAGCAATGTAGTGTATGCGATTTATATGGAGTGAAAAGGCTGGAAGGAGGGAAAAAATAGTTTTATGACCACGATACGATATAAGTATATGATAGATAAGAAGGGCACCAACCAAAAGCCTATTCAGTTAAATATTTATTATTTTGGAGCCACTATACCATATTGAAGATCAACTGCTGCTACCTATGAAACAAAATGGGACAAAGACCACTCACAGGAAAAATCTTTCCAGGATTGGCCAGGGTATCAGGGGATGTACAAACCCCTTGGTTTTCCTTTGAAACTTGCGTCGAGAATGACAATGCCGAGTTGGAATTGTTGGAGCTCGAGTTAATGGAGGAGATGAGTATTATTGAGGAGCGTGCGCACAACTGGCACCCTGCAGGCACATTTGGTACTAGTGGTAGGGAACCAGAGGAGGATTACGATGGNGTACTAGTGGTAGGGAACCAGAGGAGAATTACGATGGGCGAGAAGATATTGGAGATAGTGTAAATGGCAGTAGTAGTGATGAGGAGGATGAAGATGAGGAAAGGGATGAGCAAGAAGAGGGAAGTGAGACTGCGAGGAATCAACTTGGTGATGAAGGTAACGAAGAAGATTGGGATGAAGAGGAGGAAGATGATAGTTCTGAAGGTAGTAGTGAACAAGATGGGAATCAACCTTCTGGAGCTTTGGTGGCAGCTCGTGCTACAAATGCTAATGTCAGAGGAATGAATTCGAATAATAATATGGCGACTCCAAGAAGAAACAACTAAGATATTATAAAAACCTTACCCCCTCCCATTACTACTTTGATTTTTATACTTTAGTCATCAGCAGCTGATTATTACTACGTCACAACAAAAGATTGATCATACGACAGATGACTATTGTTTACTGTAGCCAGCCACATGTACTGAGCTTAACGGATTGAGTGTATTAAAAGTTTGACATGAAGTCAACCAAACGGAAGCTTAATAGAGTAAATAGAGTTACAAAAAGCATCAGTGTTTGTACATGATGAACACTAAAAATAAAACTTGAAAAAATTCTTCATAATAATGACAGCTATCCAAACTGTTCCAAACTGTAATTAATGAGGAGCAAATTTCATATCGTTATCTCTCTTTATCATATCATCATAATGATACAGTTGTTATCTGGTGTATGTGTTTGCGTTTAATAATATTCTGGGGAAATGCAAATGTCAACAAAAAAAGTAGACAGTAATTGTATGATTGATGCTGATAAGCCTGGTAAAAGGTGAGGCATTATTAAAGTTTATCGGGTTTGTGGGGCGATGATTATTAAAACTTGTAATAAGGTGATTACGTCAGATATTTAGACATTGGATAGTGCTGTGAAAATGGTTATGAACAACGTATTATGCTGATAATCATTGTACAGTACTTTTGGACCTTTTTGGCTTTTTTGAGTGTTTCGTCATCATCCTTTTTGTTTCCAGATTCATTTGTCCGGCCAAAAACTAAAAAAATAGTGACTAGTGACGTAGTATAAATATTTCTAGTGTACTTTTATTCTAATGCTGTAGTTGTAATTTGTTGTAGTGGAAATTAGTGGCATAGGTTGAGTCATAAACTTGTAGTGTATTATTATTATAATCAGTCTACCAGCCAGCAGCTCAAATTGTTAATGTTTCGGCATAGGTATTACAATTTTATAGGACTTTTACGTATGCAATTGAATGAAATGGGTCATATAACGCTAATTTGCAACTTTTATAATTTGTGTGTTGCAGGCAAATTCTGAGGAAAGAAGCTCAATCTTCCGGTGACCGACCAGTGATGGGTGTAATGAATCTCAAACTAGCTGCGGAAATCTCTACTGAATTCGATGACCAGTCATCCTCACCAACGGAGAGCAGTACAATTTGCAAACTTCCAGGAAATCCCTTCTACCGTCAGCATAGTCGAAATAGGAGTTTAGATTCTGCCCAAGTACTTTCCTGTTTTCACCACGGAGAAGGTGGAAGTGAACTGGGAAGCCCTGTCCAACTACCCCATCATGACTCCCTCTCAACCAAGTCAAACTCCCCTAGTGTTTTAGTAAACGATAGGATACTTAGCATGAGACAACAACATTGTTGCCTTTATCATGATTTTAGAACTGTTGCCGGTGAATCTCATCATCATCATCACGATCTACCTCCAGCGACTGGTAAACTAAAGTGTACTTGTGCCGCAAGTTCTGATGACTCGGGAATTTGTTCTGGTGCGAGTGGGACGACAGGTTCGGAAACTGACGATTTGAACTGTAGTGTTGCATGTGATACTTATGATGATGATGATGATGAGTTGGTGGATAAGGCAGCAGATTCTTCTGCCGATAGTCCAAGACTGAGCTTCGACTCTGCCGTTTTGACTGATGACCACGACCACGAGGAAGCTATAGAGGTAGGAGACCACGACGATAGTGAGGATGCGCTAGAAACATCGTTAGACACTGTAGTACTAAGCAAATGCTTGGGCATTCGTAGACTTAGTGCAAGTTTCGACGAACCAATAACACACTTCCAATCAGGAGAAAGATTTCTTAGCGGTGACCTTGAGGGGGACTTGGATCTGACGTTGATAAATGACGAAGTTAGTACACCCTGTTCAGCTGAGACGGGAGAAGTTCCCATATCAACTTTACTCGATTCCAGTAGTTGTTCCGCACCAACTGGACTGTATTTTGGAGAAATGGATCAACAATCCGAAAAGGACTCTGGTGTCGGTGATATAATCGAAGCTAGTGGTGACAGAGGAGTGGCAACATCAGAAAGCGTTGTAGATTCCGCAGTAACTGGAAGCTTAACAAACTCCAGCAGTAGCGGTAGTGTCCCTGGTAATACACCTACACCTAGTTCAAGCGGAGGATCTCTCCTCAGCAGAATCAGAGGCAACAAAAGCAACAATAGCTCTACGCCAGCGTCAAATGGAAATAATGCTAGTAACGCTAGTTGTACCACCAGCGCAAGTCCTGCTGCGGTGCCCTCCACAACTAGTACCAGTAGCAACATAGCCTCTGGTATGCGAAGTAAATTAAGACTGAATTTCGGGAAGGGAAAAGAAAAATCCAAACAACAGGGCTCGAATAGTGCCACCAGTACAACAACAACACCAGTGGTCGTTGAACAGACGGAAACTCCTAAAACACCAACAGATCAGCAAAACAATGTACTAGCAAAAACTCAAACAGGAGCAGCAGCTGTAGTTGAGTCTATTGCGGGAACAAGTGCCAATATTTTAAGTAATTCTAGTGGTAGTGGAGAGGTTTGTGAAGAGGACAAAAAGTGCTCCGAAGAGTTTTCTGCTGAAAATAATCACACAGCAAAGAGCGAAGAACAACAAAACACATGTACTCAAGTTAGTCAACTCTCAAAACCAAAATCGTGGCTGTTGAGATTTTTTGAAAGTCAAGTGTTCAACATGTCGTATGCCATTGGATATTTGTTCACTTCCAAGGAACCTGGAGTACAACAATATATAGGTAATTTGTTAAAAAACTAGTCGGATTCTGTTATAAAAACTTGTTACGTCGTATTTTTTTGCTTTCACAGTAAGGGTTTCACATGAATTTTTATTTTCCTGCAGTAAATCGAATGTTTGCCTTTCCTGAAAGCGAGGTGGATTTTTATTTGCCGCAACTCGTGACCATGTATGTACAAATGCATGATGTTGCAGAAGTCCTTCATCCATACTTAATGTCCAGGTTTGTAAATCTTTTTAAAATGCTTTTCAAACACAAAGTTTTGATCAAGGTCAGTGTAGCACTATGACAAAACAATTTTACTTTTAATTACTTTTTGTAGATGTCGTAAGTCCGTTGACTTTAGTCTCCAATGTGCCTGGCTGTTAGATGCCTACTCCGTAGACTGTCATACCCAAACACGGAAAAAATCCCACGGAACGAAATTGAAAAACCTCATTTTAAGTGACTCGTTGAGACCAAAAGACCTGAAGAATATTCGTAAATTAGCTGCAGTGTATTCTCCCACTTCCCCTTCCAGTGGTCCACCTACATTTCCATCCGCTGGAATCGCTGAACACGGAGTATTTATTCCTCATGTTCCGACAAAGCCGAAAACACACCAGAGAAGCTTGTCAGATGCTCCTGCCATGAGACAAGGCTTTAGTGAAACCAATTTGTCTGGTAGAAATGGTCACAAACGCGTGGGATCCTATGGGCTTCCAAGAAATTGTCTCGGGGATTTGACATCCGGTCATGCATTCGATAATGGATGCATGTGCTTTGAGCCCATGTTTACAGAACTGAAACCATCCACTGATGGCTGCGTTTGCGGGGTAATAACAATAAAGATACAAATTACTACTTACTTATTCGCATATTACCTTTTTGACAATATTATTGACAATTTTTTGTAATAATTTCAGGCGGCAAGACTTTCTCCACAACTGGAACTGATGAACTCGCTGATTCAGATTGGGAAAAATTTGTCTGCAGTAGTAAATTAAGGACGATAAAACCCCTAAGCTTATTGCAGAATTAAATTTAGTAAATCTGAATCTACCTGCCAGAGTATGGCTTCCAGTTTATGGTCATGTTCCGCATGTTATTTTACGCATTCCCCCTCAAGATGCCACAGTTCTTAATTCTAAAGATAAGGTATGATGGTCATTTTTCAATGAATGTTTTTTCAAAAATTAAAAATTAGTTTGAGCTTTTATGTCCATAGTACACATTTTTACGATATTTTTGTTTTGTTTGTAGACCCCGTACATGATCTACACTGAAGTACTACAAGTGGAGAGCATTCAGTCTGCGCGAATACCTTCAAAACCAACAATCAACAATCTCCTTCGCCATTCAAGGTCTGAAGAGAATATTGTGGAAGGGGAAGGTGATCATCCTCCGACGTCATCTAGCACAAGAGTAGAAATTGGCCTCTGTGTTGAATCGCCCCCACCGTCTTCCTCGGCTTCAAATCTTCCATCTACGAGAAACAACAGCTCAATGGATCTACATTTAGGTTCAGATTGTTGGTCTCAGGAGGATGATGAAATTTCCTTGCAGGTACGGCTATTTAAATACATTTAGACTGCAAATGTGTAATTTTTGTTTAAAAATGCTACAAAGAGAGTCTTTCATCTAATTGCTTTAATTTATCCTGCAGTACCTCCAAATGAAGTCAAAACGTTGTGATCGGGATACAATTTCACAAATGAGTCAAGACTCTTGTGACTCTCGCGAGCCGGTGTTTGTATCCGCTATCGACATTCGTAGGCGTCTGTCTGAATCCATCAATACCCCAAAGAACACGTTTCAGAGAGATCCAGAAGATCCTAGTGCGTCCGTTCTTAAGGAACCATTCCAACTAAAAGTATGTGGTACTTAGAAGTATTTATGATGAAAGTATTGTAACAAGATGAAATGTAATTTTTCATGTTAATTTTCTATATTTTTTGTAATTTACAGGAAAAGCGAATAAAAAACAGTAGTCCATATGGACATCTCCAAGGATGGAAGTTGTTGCCGTGCATAGTCAAGTGCGGTGATGACTTGCGTCAGGAGCTGCTAGCCTATCAGTTACTAGCTCTACTAAAAGACATATGGGAAGAGGAAAGGGTTCCTTTGTGGGTTAGACCGTGCAGAATATTCGTCTTGTCCAGCGATAGCGGAATGATTGAACCTGCCGTCAACACTGTTTCCTTACATCAAATTAAGAAACACAGCAAAATGTCCCTTTTGGAGTATTTTCTTCAAGAATTTGGATCTGAAAAGTCTGAAGGGTTTTTGACTGCTCAAAAGAATTTCGTAGAAAGTTGCGCTGCATACTGTTTAATTTGTTATTTGATACAAGTAAAAGACAGGTGAGCTCATTACTTTGTTCTCTTTTCATCCTTACAGCTATTTGATTTTTGTAATTTAACTTATTTTCTCAAGTTAAATTAATTGTAAATATTTGTTTACAGGCACAATGGGAACATTCTTTTAGATAGCGAAGGCCATTTAATACATATTGACTTTGGATTTATCCTCTCCGCATCTCCTAAAAATCTTGGATTCGAAAATTCCCCTTTTAAACTGACGGAAGAATTTGTTCAAGTTATGGGAGGGACTGGATCTGACATGTTTGAATATTTTAAAATTTTGATGCTTCAGGTTAGTGAAACATTCAATTGCATATTATGCAGTGTTGTCTACATATATAATCTTAAAATGATTGATTGATAAATTAAAACTGTTTTGTTTTGTAGGGACTTGTGGCGGCTCGTAAATATTCTGACAAAATCATTCATTTAGTAGAGATTATGCGATCAGGTAATTTAACCGGTACATGTCAAATTGAAAAATTAAAACTGTTTTGTTTTGTAGGGACTTGTGGCGGCTCGTAAATATTCTGACAAAATCATTCATTTAGTAGAGATTATGCGATCAGGTAATTTAACCGGTACATGTCAAATTTTCTTTTTTTTTCCTTTATTTTTATACATATATACCACACCATTAACATTACAGCTCACTCCAGCAAATATATGACCTGTTCTGTGGTATTTTGTTTACAGGATGTCAACTTCCTTGCTTCAAATCTGGTGTGTCGACCGTTACGTCGTTAAAAAGCCGGTTTCACATGAGCATGACGGAAGAGCAGTTGCAGTCACTTTGCAATGATCTGGTCAATCAAGCTCTTAACTCGCTGACCACAACACTGTACGATCGTTTCCAATACTTTACCAACGGGATTTTGTGATTTGTCAAACGCAGGACATGCCACGCTCGGCTTCACATTGTTGGTGTATACCACCATAGTATTTTGAAAGACTTTCTTTCTCTATATATTGTGGTTTAGCTGTGGTGCATCGTACATCCGCTATTCCAATTTAAACTGAGGTTCTGGATCTTGATAATCAACCTAATTAAATAACAATAGGAATTCGACTACTATTCATACCTACTGATATTCGTATGATTAGTTTGGTTTTTTTGTTAATAACCATCTTTGGATNATCTTGATAATCAACCTAATTTAGGAATTCGACTACTATTCATACCTATTAATATTCGTATGATTAGTTTGGTTTTTGTTAATAACCATCTTTGGATGTTCAATTTCCTTTCGTCAGATAAATACTTACTATTTTCGTTTTTTTCAATGAAATCATGATACTTGATTGATACAAATGTCAGTGTTTTTACCATTTAAACTGCATGTTCCCGAAAATACGAACCAGAGCTTTCATATGCATACGTTTGATTATTGAATTTAATGATGATATAATACTGATACTCTAATCCGTCACATAGTGCTAACAATCGTTGTTCTTGTGTTATTATTATATCTCTACCTACTCGTGTGCGAATAATTGTATTGAATTTAACGTTGCCATTTTTTAAATTAAAAAAATCATTTAATTAAATTAAATTCATATAATAATGCTTACGTTGTAGTATAAATATTATATATAATGGTTAAGGATAATCAATTTTTGGTACAATTGTACAGCTGGAGAGGTTTTTATTGCATTAGATAGGCTTAAAACAATTTAAAAAACTGACTGTTATTGTTGAAAATATAAGTAAAATGTACTCTGTCGTTACTATTGCAAATCATGGATCTGGATTTGGCTGAATTCCACTGTAATTATTATTATTATAATGTTAGTGTTGTATTTAATGTTTGTACATTTTGCTCATTATTAATCCTCCTATGTATTCTTACCTTGACTTCATAAGTAGTAGATATTTAATCTGCAGGATCGCATGCCAATGCTAAAAAATATATACCTCTAT
>JAANSP010002247.1:0-13228 GCA_036850745.1 Homidia socia | reverse complement strand
CGTTTGGGAATTCGTTTTAGCGTTTGGTTGGACCAACCTGTATGAAAATTTCACAGTTTGACAATAAACAGCTACATTGTATTTTCATTTAGCTTTATAAGCTATAAACAACATTTATCAAATATTGAACTGGAAGAAATTATGCACGTTTAAGGTCAAAATATTGGAATTTTTGGAATTTGGAAATGGGTGTATGGTGTATGCTGGTAAAATTGACAACTTAACTTATGCATTGATCCGTCAAAGAAGCAACAGTGCATGGTACTCAGACAAAGAAGCTTTTTTATTTGGGCTCAGGCATTTGTAGTACACTGTACACGGCTTTGACGATTAAAATGTTATGCAAAATGCAAACACTAATATACATATTGTTGTTGTCAAATCTATATTAGACTTTATTCTGTCCCTGAGGAGAATCTTGGAAAAGATTGAAACTTCGGACTAAACTTTTCTTAAATAAAAGCATATAAAACACTCCCGTAGTTTGCCTCTCATTTATTTTTAAAATACTAATATACACTAGGTATCATGATATAACCATTTTTATTCGTTCAAATCGTTGTTCATTCAAACATCTAAAGAAAGCTTCAGTTCTTTTTTTAGTGGTACATCATACAAACACATTACCAGTTCTTAAAATTAACAAAAATTATTAGTAGTAAAACATTCCAAGTCAAGTCAGTAATATATATTGCGATCTTAATATTGTCGAAATCGAATATAAAAGAAGAGAGCTGTGGAATGTCATTCGCAAAGGCCGAAGGAAAGCGCTTCAACGAAATGGAGAGTAAGTTGTAATGTAATTGTATTCTTCAATAGGCTAAGCTAAGCACAGTACAAATAATGCAAGATGCAAACTATACACAATTTTCTGATTTTATATTATTTTATATTACTACAATTAAAATTGAATACAATCTTTAGAATGCACTCCTTCTCCAACAAGATATTTTCCAACCAACCCAAGGGTAGTTCCGATGAAAAAACCCTCTGCACCCAGCGCAGTAAAGTCACAGCCACTCAACCGGCTACCCGGACACATAGCAATGGGGGCACACCAAGGTCAACACAAACTTTATTGAGATAGAACGCCTGAACCTGGAGCTCCGTGAGTTGAAGAATTTTAATCAAACATTGGAGAGGGAATCGAAGGAGAAGGACAAACGGATTGAAGAATTAGAAAACGAAATAAAAATGTGGAAAGCTAAAGTCAGTTTGAGAGTCAGGGTTTGCGACGAACCAAACAATAAAATCCCAACACAAGCAGTGACAGTTTTTTTAGGTACAGATTAGGTAACTAATGTTTTACGAAAGAATCGATAGAATGAAAGTTTCAGATTTGATTAACTGTAGTAGTAATTAAAATAAAGAAAAAATTTACGAGTGTCAGTATTTTAGCAGCAATAGTGAGCTCAATTTAATCTTCTGATTACGGTATTACGGTGAATATGTATATGAAAATAAAAAATGAAGACACAAGTATGGTGCATTTTCTGCTGTCTTTCAGTCAATATTGGTTTTAATTTTAAAGCGCATCAATGAATAACGTATGAAGAATTAACGAAAAAGGGAATTAATTATAACATTATATGATTCAATAAAAACAATTTGTGATATTTAATTAAGTAGTACCAATGGTTAACTTGTCTTTTCGTCCAGATTCCAACTCTGGAAATGCATTTAATACAGCATTTAATATTTTTGCCTCGCTCTCCGTTTGCTCACCATCAACGCATAATTCTTGCATTTTTGGGCCTACGATACTACGATAGTACTCAACGAGACTGTAAAAGACAAGAAATTGTCATAATATGTAGTTAGAGCATTCTTTATTTTATTAAACCTATTTGAAGTGCCAAGTTTGCAGTTTGCACAACGTACTTTTCCCTGAAAATTTTGTCGTCCGCAAGAGTCTGTTCTTCCATCGTATTTGTAATTAATGTAAATGCATTTAATACAGCATTTAATATTTTTGCCTCGCTCTCCGTTTGCTCACCATCCACGCATAATTCTTGCATTTTTGGGCCTACGATACTACGATAGTACTCGACGAGGCTGTAAAATACAAGAAATTGTCATAATATGTAGTAAGAGCATTCTTTATTTTATTAAACCTATTTGAAGTGCCAAGTTTGCAGTTTGCACAACGTACTTTTCCCTGAAAATTTTGTCGTCCGCAAGAGTCTGTTCTTCCATCGTATTTGTAAATGATGTTCGGGTCGAATGTCTCCGTAAGCGTTCTTTCTCACTGACTTGTAAGAAAATGACTAGATCTGGTTGCAAAAGGTCAACAGGCCACGTTAGACTAGATTCTTGGAACGATTTTCCCGACTTTTTCAAGTGTGCCAACGCATATGCTGCAGAGCTATGCCAAAATCTTAAAGGAAGCAAAATCAGCATTATTATTATTATCAATAATAATTTATTAATGTTCAAAAATATTAACAGCAATGAAGTGTCGTGTTTGTCCACCCACCTATCCATTACAACTGGTTGGTGAGATGCTAGCACTTCAGTTGCAGCCAAGTAATTTCCTAACGAATAATATCGCTCTTCGAATAGGTTCCTCCTGAATATCAAAGTAGTCACGAGCCTTAATAAGCTCGTCGAAATTTTTTGGAGGGGTTGACATTAGCTTCATTTGTAGTTTTGCCGATAAGAATTTCGCTAAAGTTGTCTTTCCTGAAAATACGTGCAATACATGATAATAAAGTCCGAGAGAACTTTGCTTCATTTACAACTATCTAGTTCTTACCAGTTCCATCCAAGCCTTCAACGACTATAAATGGGTATCCATTCCTTCTCCCTTGACCTGCTGCTTCTCCCTTATTCGCTTCATCCGACAGATTCGTCACAGATTCTTGAAAATTAGCCCGGTCGCGGTCATCTTCCTTGTCAAATGGCTCCTGAATCAAGCCAGTTTTGCAGCATAATTTCATCAAGTGCTTCATCCGACAGATTCGTCACAGATTCTTGAAAATTAGCCAGGTCGCGGTCATCTTCCCTGTCAAATGGCTCCTGAATCAAGCCACTTTTGCAGCATAATTTCATCAAGTTTTTTACAGCAGGAGCATCCTGTTTGAAAAATAGCAGTAATAAAACAATCCATTTTTAATAATTGCTAAAACATAATTTTCTTTCAAACTATCATTGACATCTCCGTACCAATAATTATTGTCAATCACATGGCTCTGGCTGGCTACACAACACTCACTACAATAACTTACCTTTTTGTGGCTTAAAGCTCGAAGGACTTGATCAAGGCTTTTGTAAATCACATGCTTAGGCACAGATGTCATTTTGAAGCTTACAGCTCCCAATCTCTCTTAAATTTCAAACAACCAGAAAATAATTGATATCAAAGCACAAATAATGGTAGAAAGTGGAAGTAAATTTGGTTCTTATATCAGCAGTGAGAAAAAAAATAGACAGCCAAACGGACTTCAAAAACGAACTATCAGAAAGGTTATTTTAGCTTTAGGAACTTGTGTGCAAGCAAACGCGAAGTAAAATACAAATTTCTAAACAATTTTACTGTTTCAAATTTCAATTAAGCTTCCAGGATCTTTGATAAGAATTAAGAACGCCTCTTAAGCTCAAATTTGTACTCGAAAATCTACGATTTCTCATATCTCTACGTACAACATCACATTTATATAGTACGCTTCGTTTCGTTTTAACGGATTATCGCATGTTTTGCATTTTTTGGTGGTTGCTTAATGCTTACATACATTTCATTACATCATCTGTTTCATGTGATCTGCGCCAGATCATCTGCGGCAGATTACCTACAGGCTGCGAATTGTGACCTCTGGGCTGCGAATTAAAACACGACCTCTGGGCTGCGAATTGTGACTTCTGGGCTGCGAATGCGAGTTGTTGATTACATTGCATCATCATCTGTTTCATGTGTTCTGCGGCATATCATCTGCTTTGCAGAAAAAGGTGGCAAAAGTACAACACATACTTTGTATCTGTCATTGTAAGCGAACCAAAACAACAACAAACCCAACCGGGGTCGATCGATGGTCATCATCATGTCTCATGTCATGTCCGTTCAATTTTCAATTCATCATTCCAGACAGCCACACAACAACAATTTCCAGAAAATACACAATTAATTTATCCATACTCAATAATAGTCTATACAAAAAATAAGTGCAACATAAGTGCACATAAAACGTATTACAAATTTAAAATGGTTTACATTATTACATTAAGTTTGGTATTAAATTCGTTGTAATTAATTAGTAGTTAAATTAACTGGTGGCACCCAGTAGTAGACATTATGGATGCTTTAAAAATTGCTCTGAAACAAAAGATTGATAGCTTACCACCAGTGACTTCAGTGACACCTGACAGAGTTTGCCCAACACGTCCTCAGGCTCTGGTACGCTCACCGTCCCCTATAAAGTTAAAAGGTTCCGCAGCAAGTTCAACGACAGTCATCGAAGGAGAAAGTGAAGTTTGTAATATAAGCTTGAGCGGTAGTACTGCAAACGTCGCTGCAAATGCGACTTACGATGTAGAAAATAATTCTGGCGATTCCAGCGGTGATGAAGCCAAGTATGATGAAATGGTGGAAAAGTATATACAGAAAAAATTTGGAAAGTTGAATACTGGAGAAGACACCGTCCCTCATCTTTTTATCAAGGTTTGTCAGTATCTTTTTAGCTAAATTTTAACTGAATAGCTTATAGTTTAAGCTTTCTTACTATTGAATTTCACTTAACTTTGTGTGTTAACTTATAACAGGACTATAAGGTTACAAGTATATTACAAAGTAAAATCCGTGATGAAAGCCGACAGCTTCTACTACAACGCAGGAATGATGAATTGTTTGATCAGGATGAACTAATCGTAAGTTTTAAGCATATGCAGTTGGTTGAGTTGAGTTGACTCGTCATTAATCGCAAACGAAAAATGTCATGTTTATATTGGCTGATTCTAAATTATGTACATCGTTATATCGTTTGAAGAATCTTTGGAAAAAGCTCGTAGGAAAAGGCCGCTTCTGTAGATTCCCTAACAGGCGAAAAACTATTGTATTTTAAAGAGTTTCAAAAGTTTGTGGATGAGCTGGAGGGTCATAAAAACCTGAGGAGTCTTCGGTAAGAGCAAGTCGTTCTTATTAGTAAAATGAAGCTTGTTGTCTGGCTAGATATTATTAATATTTTGCTTTTTTATCCTAGAAAGTTCCTGACTCCAAAATTGTTTTTAAAACTTTATACGGATGACCATGCTGGACGCGTGTCTGCTAATTCTGTTTTCAATTACATAATGAAACGAACATGGTATCAGCAAACTAGGGTTGGTTTATCCATCTATGATGACAACGGGCGAGGATATATTACTGATAAGGTGGGCATTCATTTTTGTATGCACAGAGGTATTTTATATTCAAATGTTTTGAAGTAAGGATTTTATTTATTTTTCTAAATTATTTAAATCAGAATCTAGAGTGCTACATTCAAGAGCTTATTCCGACCCTTCCAAGACTAAACGGAATGGATCCTACCTTCCTTCCGTTCTACACGGGTACCGCCGTGCGAAAATTTTTCTTTTTCCTAGATCCATATCACACGGGACGTATTAAAATCTTGGACATATTATCCTGTGGATTTATTGATGACTTTCTTGACGTAAGTAGATAGTACTTTAAAAAATATTTAAAAAGGACCATAAATCTGTACAAAATTCTTACTATTTGTGTTTACAGTTGCGAGAAGAAAATATTCCTCAGGATAACAATTGGTTTTCTCATGAATCAGCGATGGATGTATATGCACGTTACTTAAATTTAGATAAAGATCATAATGGAATGCTGAGCAAAGATGAATTCATCAAGTGAGTGTTTGACAACTTTGAGTTTGCCTTGTAAAGCAAATAATTCTGACAGTTATACAAATAATGTTATGCATTTTCCATGCGATTTTTTTTCCTAGATCCATATCACACGGGACGTATTAAAATCTTGGACATATTATCCTGTGGATTTATTGATGACTTTCTTGACGTAAGTAGATAGTACTTTAAAAATATTAAAAAAGGACCATACATAAATCTGTAAAAAAATTCTTCCTATTTGTATTTGCAGTTGCGAGAAGAAAATATTCCTCAGGATAACAATTGGTTTTCTCATGAATCAGCGATGGATGTATATGCACGTTACTTGAATTTAGATAAAGATCATAATGGAATGCTGAGCAAAGATGAATTCATCAAGTGAGTGTTTGACAGCTTTGAGCTTGCCTTGTAAAGCAAAAAATAATTCTGACAGTTATACAAATAATGTTATGCATTTTCCATGCGATTTTATGTTTTTGGTTTTCAGTTACAATAACAAAGTAGCTTTAACATCGACATTTGTGGATAGATTATTTCAAGAATGTCTAACTTTCGACGGTGAAATGGACTACAGGACATATCTTGTTTTTTTTGGTTTTCAGTTACAATAACAAAGTAGCTTTAACATCGACATTTGTGGATAGATTATTTCAAGAATGTCTAACTTTCGACGGTGAAATGGACTACAGGACATATCTTGATTTTGTACTTGCAGTGGAAAATAGAAAAGAGCCTGCTTCAATTTTGTACTTTTTCCGTATTATGGATGTAGATCACAAAGGCTATCTAAATTCGTTTGATTTAAATTTCTTCTACAAGGTACCCTTTACTTCAGTCACCAGTTTTTTTCCTTTTGCATCTCTACACTTGCTTTGAAATATTTACCTGTCCTTTTCTTATAGGAAATTGAAAATTACATGATCAAAAATACACCAGAGCCTGTCAAGTTTTGCGATATTAAAGATGAAATTTATGATATGATCAAGCCTAAAGATCCAATGAAAATCACATTCCAGGACTTAATTGATTGGTAAATATTCACGTTTTAGTAAGATAATTTGTTCTTTAGAATATTTATTAATTAGCATTGATTAATGAATTTGCAGTGGTAGCGGCCATACTGTGATGCACATTCTTACGGATTACAAAGGTTTTTGGATGTATGAAAATAGAGAATCGCCCAGTTCTGCTGATGTTCCAAAAAACTCTGTTTTAATTTCTGAAGTGTAGAAAAATGATATTATTTTTGAATCGAATCATTAGTGCTTACAATGTTTGCACATGTTCAAAATGAATGTTTAGTAGTAAAATTTTCTCTCAATCAAGAAGGTATGTGAGTTTATTCATTTGCTGGAAGCATGTTTCATGCCACATCGGAGAGAGTAAACGTTTTTCTCTCAATCAAGAAGGTATGTGAGTTTATTCATTTACCGGAAGCATGTTTCATGCCACCTCGGAGAAAGTAAACGAAAGTTTGCCAGGCCGATTTTAACCGAAAAAGTAATATACATTACATTACCGTTGTATTTGTTTGTGCCCAAGTGGAACCAAACATGCTATATGCAATATGTATACCGGTTTGTTCTTAAAAAACCGGTACATGGGTACCTATCACACCGAACGAACCAAAAGCTTCCTGGACACTGTCTAGTAGGAAAACAGACCAGTAGGTGGCAAAGAATGTTATTGAGCAGATGAAGGAGCTGTTTCATCTACCAATATGTAGTTATTATTTCGTGGAAGAAAAAGAAAAAGCATGAATCGTTATGATATTTTCCTAGATAAGATTTTCAAAAGAGGTGAAAATAAACCATTTATTCACAACAAGAATCAACTTCAACCTCATTGAAACCGTTCTTTATAAGCCTTACATCTTTGGCAATCATTGTTTTACATTACATCCTCTAGCCTAGACCCAGTACACGCAGGCAATAGGTACCTTTTTTCCAGTATTAGGCAATAGCTGCAAGTACAACGCAGTTATTCGTAACCTACGTGTTTACCCTTGTCAGACTAGGCTTGCCTTTATTCATTCCCATCATGATACATTATACTTGGAATGGAAATCAGAACGAAAAACGTGGAGCGGATGGGATGATCAGTTGTACAATTTCCATTTCTCAGAACTGGTAAAGTGAATCCCGTTATTATGCAATGCATATAATTGCATACATCCTTGCTTATATGATATCGGAAAGTATAAAAAACGATGCGTATGTAACCAGTTAAACTAGAACGCAAAACCCAGTCAAACATTCAAACATTTTTGTACAGAAAGAAAGGGAAACTTAGTCAGTGCATACTATACGGTTGTTCCGGGAACATGGTCGTGTGTAGACACTCCACTCCGCAGTCTCCATCTTGCTTCTGGACTATGCAGTTACTCGTAATAATAATAATTAGTGAAACATTCAAACATTTTTGTATGGAAAGAAAGGGAAACTTCGTTGCATACTATACGGTTGTTCCGGGAAGATGGTCGTGTGTAGACACTCCACTCCGCAGTCTCCATCTTGCTTCTGGACTATGCAGTTACTCGTAATAATAATAATGATATACAAGTTATTATAATAAATGAACTGATAAATGCATAATACATAAACCATGTCGCCGTACACTAAGCTAAACTTTTTGGGAAACTCGTGCATGTATAACGAAAATGGGAAACTCCAGTGGTTTCTGAAATACAAACAATGAATGATAGAATAGAAAACACAATTATAGTAGAAAAGCAGCAACCACTCTCTCATTCCTTTTTACATTTTTACCTTCATCTACCAATTTGCTTCATCTTCCCTTCGCTGGTTCTTCTTTTTCTCCATCGCATTCAACGCGCAGAGAAATACCAATTTGCTTCATCTTCCCTTCGCTGGTTCTTCTTTTACTCCATCGCATTCAACGCGCAGAGAAAAGGAGACTGAGAAAAAAAAACTTGTCAGGGAGAGAACAGACAGACTGAAAATGTGTATTGCAACCAGCACGCTACAATAAGCAGACACACAACACGTTTTTATTTGAAAAAAGCGAGGTGTTGTGCAAGTTGTGAGTGAACAGTGTCTACACATGGATGGATGGAGATGAGTAGTAGTTGTCGTTCACTGTGGAAGTAGGAAGGAAAACTGCGAAATAGTTGGTTTTATTTTATAATATTGTTGTATTAGTAGTAAAAGATGGCTGCTTATACTCCTAAAAATATTTTGTTGGGATGGCTAGATGGAGAATCACTTTTTCAGAAAATATATTATACCATTATCACTATTACCTATACAAGTGTCCTTTTTCATAGGAATTCTTGAGCATGATACAAAAGGCCTTGAATATACATGCATATAATGACTCCCCCAATGTATCTCGTTTTTGCTGCTGTTGCTGGGAAAGCGATCGTTGAAGCACTCAAGCCACAGTCGCTCGCTTGTTCGTTCATGCCGCTTTCACTCCACCACCACTACTTACTACAACGACGAAGCAAGCAAAATGCCGGATTGTGTAGTATCGACCGAGGAAGAAAAAAAAAATTCTCGACTGCCTTGCCTCTGCTTACTTGCCTTGTTTCCTAAACTGCGGCAGTGGTGGTGGAGGAAGCGGTGGAGAGGTCATTGTCCTCTGTGCTGAGTTTACCCGTGTACCACTGTGTATATACTACTATAGCCATATACTTGAAAGAACGACTATACAAGGCTTTGCCCAAGTTTTTCATGCTATGATGATGATGATGACTATGCAGTTATGTACATTTATATACTTTCTCTATAACAAAGTTATTTTCACTGGCTTTATGTGTGCTTGTACTGTTCTAGCAGCAGAAAGATAAAAGGTGCCAATCTCTAGCTCTTTGTCTCTCTGGGGCAATGTGCGCCTCGTAAGCTAGTCGTAGGTTTTATATAGGCTATACTACTATTCTAGTCCTTATATTCTCTTTTGTAAATTTTCACTTTTGCTTTTTTCACTTTACCTCATCGTTAGCGTTAAAGGTCCCTTCCTTTCCTCCTCGTCATTATAGCATTATTTTTGAATGATGATGATGAGAGTGGAGAATTGAGTTTATTTTCCCATTTTCCATAAAGTTATTTTCACTGGCTTTATGTGTGCTTGTACTGTTCTAGCAGCAGAAAGATAAAAGGTGCCAATCTCTAGCTCTTTGTCTCTCTGGGGCAATGTGCGCCTCGTAAGCTACTCGTAGGTTTTATATAGGCTATAGGTTATACTACTATTCTAGTCCTTATATTTTCTTTTGTAAATTTTCACTTTTGCTTTTTTCACTTTACCTCATCGTTAGAGGTCCCTTCCTTTCCTCCTCGTCATTATAGTATTATTTTTGAATGATGATGATGAGAGTGGAGAATTGAGTTTATTTTCCCATTTTCCAATTGCTTTTGAACTTGCTCTCGTACAAAGTAGAACAACGTAATAAATGTTCGGTTTACAAGGATGATGGGATGATGACGATGATAAATAATGAAAAGAGAATATATTTTTTATTCAAGGAATAAAGCAAAAGAGGAAAATCTATAAAGGAAAGGGGAACAAAGAATGGAAACTAGTTAGCCTGTTAGTAGTGTAAGCAGGAAGTTCAATAATATTTTAATAATGATATCAAATATGCATTGACTACGATAGTTGAAGTGATGATGGAAAATGATAGTAATAATAATACTAGTAGTAGTAGTACTAGTATCAGTAAATTGTCGACTGGCTGGTAGGAAAAAGAGGTGGAATAATTTTATTTCGCTATATACTTGTCTCACGTCTTATTTATAAGAAGAGGCCTTCATATATCCTACTTTCTTTTCCTGAGAGAGCAAAATAAACCTGTTCTGTACCTGATGCTGCCCCTCAAGCACAGCCACTTGTATACTGTCATACTACTACCATTACTATTACTACCACTATGTATCTACTGTTTCCATTTTCACTTTCTTGATAACACAATGATAGTAAGGGAAACTGAATATTTAACAAGAAAGGGTGGAAAATGGTGGAAAAAACTTTTTTGTTTCTTATACTTTTTTTTACAAAAAAACATTAGTACACTATGGTATAAACAAGCGTACATTTCTTTCATGCATTTCATTCAACGATAGTGGTAATGGTGGCTGTTTGAATACAAAAAAAAATATATACATATCTGCCCGGTCCTTTCTCTGCTGGAGCAAAAGAGAGAATAAAACTGTTTCTTGCAGTAATATAATAACTGCGTGTAGTATGGTTTTGAAAAAAAGTGTCGAAAGACCGCCGGCAATCTTGTCGTGTAAAAGTCAAACTCAGGCCATGCACATATAGTAGTTATAAAAATAATAAAAATATAGTAAAGTACCGCTGTATTTCTTTCTACTCCAGATGTAAAAAATGGCCTAGGAAATGTTGTGGATCTATATACGGAGTTAGCATTGGAATACATATTGTAGAAAGAAATACACTATGCAATACCTCTTTCGAAAAAATGGAGGCAAAGCGAAAAGGGTTATTATACTTGCCATAAAGAAGAGGCAAATGGGCGAATAAACATAGAGCCAAGAAGAAATAGAACTGCTCTCTTTTTCCCGTGATAAGTATTGCACAAAAGGATTGGGATGATGGTAACTGAAAAATATATTATTTCTTTCTTCTTGTATAAGGCAAAAGAGGTTTTCCACTGGCACAAAATGCTGCCGTTCGTGATGATGACGATGAGGATATGACCGAGAAGAACATTTTCAATTTCTTCCTTTCCTCCTCTCAAGAAAATATGACCAAGCACAATGGTAGTGGCATAATGGAAATGCCATCCTTTTTCTACATCGTTTCCTCAAAACCATTACTTTTTCTACGCGTGTAGGTAGGACCGTAGGAGATGCTCACGTACGTACTTTACATTGTTCACTAAATAAGTGCCTCAGACTCGCCATAAGATTCTGGCCCTGGCTTGAAATGAGAAAATATATATTTTAATCACTTTTTCCTCCTCCTTGTCACTTTGTCTTAATACTTAACTTACACTGAAAGCTTCGAATCTACCTTCAACAACTTGCCAGTAATCGTCTTGAACAAACTACCTTGCTGCTACCACACATTACTACATCCCACTACGTTGCCTTTTTATATCATGTACCAGTAATAATAATATATCTCTATCTCATGAGCATGTCTCTATTCACTATCATGTCGCAGAGTAATATTTTGCATGTTTCATGAAGACGCATACAGAAGAGAAAGCAGAACATGCACGTGTTTGATATAGTAGTTAACTGTACAATGTAAAGGGTTTTTGTAGACCGACAAGCGAAATAAAAACATCTTCATTTATCTTTATTTTTTCTCTGTATTCACTCATTCATGTCATAATAACGTCCTGTTTTTGCAATGCTTCCTGTTTTCCTTCCACATTACATGACAAAAAAAAATCAAAGAAGCGAAAGGAAGCTAAAAAGAGAATAGAAAGAAGCTCTTTGCTTTTTTCACCAGTAGGCATGCAAAGCAACTTTCACTCATTTTTGACGTTTTTATTTGGCGGATTTTATTTTTTAGTCTCCACAAACCCAGAATGGAATTATAGTCGGTATATAAAATGAAATCTGAGTCGATTAGAAAATTACGTAATGTAGTGAGCATGACACACGTATTATGTATGCTTCAGCTATTTCAGCAACCCGCTATCACGGCCAACCTCTCATTGTTGAACTTTTTTGATGTAAGCGAAGGAGTTCAAAGTGAAAGTTCTTTATTTCGTGTTTTCTATTAAAAATTTTATATCCATCTTTCGTTACCCCAGTACAAAGCATCACAAGACTCACACCTCATATCAAAGAAATTCAGAAACAGAACGAGTAGCAGCAAATAGTACAATGACTTTAATGGTTATAACAGTGGCGACAACATGTATGTACAATAGTATAACATTAGTAGTTGTACCTTTTTAGTACATTTGTAGTAAATTATTTTGGTTTGTCACCTATGTAGTGTCAGTAGTGCAGTGGTTATAGATAGCAGCTACAGTACGTGTACGTACACACAAAAGAAATAATGATTTTCTGGGAACAATGTGAAAAAAGTTAGATAGTGTAAATGAAAGTAAAGTATATATATTTAGGTATACTTAAAAGAGAAAAGGGTTTTGGTCTCATTCACACAAATTCTCTTTTTACTATGAATGTACATGCCACCACAACTGTATTTTTATAGTAGAAGAGATTGTATTACTATGTACTTCATACTTGAACTGTAATGATGATTATGATAGTAAAGGAAGAGCATTTGTACCAAGTATTTCATGCGAAAGGTTTAAAGGGCTTTACCCAGGACATTTTTTATTCCACAACATCCATACCGACCAACAACAGCTTCAACAGAAAATAAAACTGTTGTGCTGTAGAGGCAACAGAAGTAGTCAGAGACTACTGTATTT